>VWZW01002957.1:3894058-3986008 GCA_013397115.1 Edolisoma coerulescens | reverse complement strand
TTTTTTTGTTATGAATAGGGCTTTTTATGTTACATTAATAGTAATAGATTTACTGAATCACAGGATGCTTCACTGTTAACATGATTTTTGAGTTCTCCAGTTATTGATAAGGAAACGACAGGGAATTACTGCTGCTGTGATGAAAAAGAAAAAGAAAAAATACCTTGGATAAGATGACTGAGCGCAGTAAGGTCTAACTTTTCTTCTCCCCTTATAGAACTAAAATATAGCCTACACAGGTTTGTGAGGAGGCACGGTGCTGTGTCTCTCTACAGGGAGACATTAAATTCTGTAAGTATATCAGAAAATAGAAGACTTCTTCAGGCCTTTGGATTCTCAGGAAATTAATTGGACAACTTCCAAATGCTTTTTCATGTATTTAAAACTAGTAGCAGTGGGCTGCTGTTTTGGCACACTGGCACAGCTTGCGAGCATTGATTCAGAATCAGGTGACGTTGTTGATTTAGCTCCTTTCAGAGAATCACCTGTTCTGCAAATGTTTTAATAAGGTACAACAGATATTTACTGACAGTTGCATTAACATGGCATGTTAAAGTGGGGTTCCAGTGACATAGCTGGAGCTATGTAGGATAATGTAGATCAATCTTTGAAAAAAATTCGCATCAGTGTAGCAGAGAGCATTTTTGATTCTTAACAGCTTATAGTACATGTTGCAACAATGGTCATCATGATTTGCTAACTCTTCTTACAAAAATGGAAATTATTACCTTGAATATGTTATCTTCATAACCAAAAAGGGAATTATTTATATTTCGATGTACAGATTTTTTTTTCCAGAATAAAATACCCTATGCAGAGCGACTGAGAGAAATTTTCTCATAAAATGAGATTCTTAGCATGCATATTTAACATATCCATTCGAAGTATTTTCTTTGCCATTATTTAATATTTACATATAATAAATTTCCATATGTTTCTACCTTGTTTTTCCTTGAAAAGTTTGTATTTTTACCCTTTAGCCTTTTTTCCATCAAATTTTCTGAAAAATACAGAAACTGTGAAATTAATCTTTTCATGCTCAAAAGATGATCCCCCATCCCTGGAATCATTCAAGGTCAAACTGGATCTAGTGGATCAACCTGATCAAGTGAAAGACATTCCTGCTGATGGCAGGAGTGTTAGAGTAGGTGATCTTAAGAGGTCCCTTCCAACCCAAGCCATTCTATGGGCCTGTGAAAAGAGCTGTAATTTTTCCCTGAATGGGTGTAGTACATATCACGTATATCTCACATATTGCACCTCCAGACTGTCGAATACCAGCAATCTTGGCTTGTAGGTCAAGCTGGTTGCACTCCTCTGTTGCTCACACCCAGTTGTACAGCATGGCCTATTTCACAGCTGGTAGAAGTCAGCAGAATTAGTCCATGTTGGACCACAGAATGGGTGATAAGATCCCCTAACGTTCATCTGACACTGCCTCTCTGAATTTCAACAGTCCTCTTTCCATTTTGTGTCCTAAAGAAGAGAGTACAACAAAGTTGCAACAAGGAACATGTGACGGAAGGCAATTTAACGGACAAGTATAACATTGTTGCTTCATGGATAACACTGAAATTGTGGAACAGAGCCTGAACCACAGCTGCTTTATTAAGTCATTTCTGATTGCAACCACAGGGAGCCAAACAGCAAGCAATCACTCTGCCAATCTTCAGTTTTAAATTTTCTTTATTACTGTACTTAGAAATTTACATTAGCAGCCAAAATTTGCCAAAACCTCTGGAAACACTCACATTCAAGCTGCTTCTATGGGAAAGAAATTTCAGGCTTCAAACTAACCATCAGGATTTGATTTTCTATTTGCATCATTTGTCATTTTGCCAGAAATATATATTAGAAAGGTATCCAAGGTAATACTTACTGAATGCCGTGCTTAATAAACAGAGTTTATTTATTGCACCCTAGTTCTACGCAATGCAAAGTCATATAAACTCTACTGCACATCTTGTGGTGGGCAGCCATCCAAAAAATCTGGATGTCAACTAAAGTTTCTAGAGGGAGTTTTGGAAAACAGAAGTGCAGTGGCATGTCCGAATGTTCTTTGCTTAGCCTTTGCGCAAGGCTAATGATGTCTGTCCTTTTGAGCACAGGAATCTTGGTGCTTGCTTGCTCCTGGAAACAAATTATCTGAAAAGGAGCAGGCAGAATCAAGAGCAATTCCATCTACTACAACCATACCTTTATAAAATGCATGCTGCATAGTTTTGGATAAGTCTGATGACCTCGGACTTAAGAAAAATGTCATAGTACCTCTCCACATTTTTTACTACTTGGGGCAAAACCTGAGCTCCAGTGCACTACGCTTGCAAGTGCAACTGCATCCTACAAGGTGAAGGAACATGTTTATTCAATCATTTTAAATCTCAGAAAAAGTTTTATAATAATGAGGTAAGAGAATAGTGTTGTTGGGTAATACTAACCCTTTTTTTTTTTCAATTTATTTTTTATAATGCACTTGATGAGGTGACAGATTTATGTTACCTTATTCTTTCTTTTAAGACTTCTGAACATCACAGGATGCTCCTGCTTTTCTTGCAAAATCTCATACTGTGTATGAATTTCATTGTATAGACAACATGCAAAAAAGAATTTGTTTATATATGAGTAAAAATAAACAAACAAAATCACCTTAAATGATGATTCTTTTTCTTGCTTCTTTCTGAGGCATGAAATTCACTTTTGTGCCACAATAAAATCCTGCATACTGCATTAGATTTGCATAAATCCAATTTCGGATTTCACAGAACATGAGTAAGGCTCCTAAATACCAGGAGAATATCTGAAATATCAGAACACTTCTCAGGTGGACTTCATTATAAGCATTTTCTGTGTTTTGGTTCCTTTTTTGTTTTTGTTTGTTTTGCATGAACATTCTCCACAGGTTCAATTTTTGGTGGCTTTTTTTGTTTCGGTTTGTTTGGTTGTTTTCTTTATTTTTCTTTTTCCTTTTAATGAAAGCTGGGTTTCTCTTATGGTCAATATCTCTTGTGATCTTGATCTCAGGTCTTCATTAACCTATAAAAATTGCAAAGATTTGCGATAAAAGAACAAGACTTATCAACTCTGGAGGTCATCTAGTACAACTGTCTATTTGAAGGGGGATTGTTGCCAGTATCAGGCCAGGTCAGCAAGAGCATTGAAAATCTCCAAGAACAGAAATCCCTCGACCTCCCTAAGCAACTGTGGTGGTGCCCCAGACCCACGACCTATGGCCAGCCCCTGTCAATCACGCCCTAGCCATCAGATGGGCAGACGAACCCGAATCAGAGGGCGCGTCCGTAGGCAGAGACACTGAGTAGGGCACCACCTGTTCTTCCAGAAAGTTTGTCCTAGTTCGGTTGATGGTTGGAGGAGAAGCTGAACCCTCTTCTCCTGTTCCATGTTATTGGCTGTTAACAGTTGTATCGACCCCTTTGCTCCATTCCCATTCGCTATGTACCCTGGCCCCCCCTCCTTTTGCCCGCCTTAAAAGTCTCTGCACGAGAGCCCTCGGTGGAGAGTTTCCCTGGACCCTACCTTTTCAATAAGTCATTGTTTGTTGGATCATCCCAGGACTATCCTTCTACTTCTTCATCTCAGGGAGCTTGACAGCCTGCTTGCCAGGCACCTTTGTGGCAGGCTTCCCACAGCAGGAAGCAGCTCTGCCAACGAGATCCGCCGGGAGGTTTGGAGCCTGGGCAGTCCTTCCTCTCCCTGGCTGCTTTTCTCCTGCGAGTTAACGGGCTAACTGCAAGGGGTCAAGCACTCAGGCAACAAGTTCCAATGCTGTGTTTTTCTGGTAATTGCACTATCCTATTAATAACTTTTTTCCCAGCCTAAAATATCAAAGACATAATTTATGGCAACTTTGTTTCGTTATGTTGTTTGGTGCCACTATGAAGAGTATAGTTCTGTTGTCTTTGCAGCTGCCCTTCAAATGGCCATAGACATTTACTGGATTTCCCCTCACTCTTTTCTGTATTGAACAACTGTTCCCCCATTCTCCCTTCTCAGCACAAGTGCTCTGGGTTCCTGCTCGTAATGGAAGTCCTTTGCTGAACTTCTCTAGTTTCTCTATATTCTTCTTGAACTGGATGGAAGGCAAAAACTGTGAGCCATACTCTGGATATAACCTCATCAATGCCAGATAGAGAGTGACAGCAGCTTTCCTTGATCTTTTAGCCATATTCCTCTCAACACAGACCAGTGCACCGTTTGTCTCCCATGCAATGACCCTGCACTGTTCCATGTAGCATTCACTACAGTCTTTGAGCTCTGTGGTGGGTTGACCCTGCCTGGATGCCAGGTACCCAACAAAGCCACTCCATCACAGGGGACAGGGGACAGAAAATATAGCAAATTTCAAATGGGAATGCTGTTAAACCTTCACTAAGAACAAGGTAGAATATGTCCACCAGTGTCTCCTCCTCAATATAATAATTTTTTCATGGCAGAAACCTCTTGTCTTTGTCAAGCTCTTTGTAAATCTGTGCCAGAAAGTTATCCTTCATGTACTTGGAATAGAACCTAGGACTAAATGTTTTGTGATCTTTTTANTTCCCAGCCTAAAATATCAAAGACATAATTTATGGCAACTTTGTTTCGTTATGTTGTTTGGTGCCACTATGAAGAGTATAGTTCTGTTGTCTTTGCAGCTGCCCTTCAAATGGCCATAGACATTTACTGGATTTCCCCTCACTCTTTTCTGTATTGAACAACTGTTCCCCCATTCTCCCTTCTCAGCACAAGTGCTCTGGGTTCCTGCTCGTAATGGAAGTCCTTTGCTGAACTTCTCTAGTTTCTCTATATTCTTCTTGAACTGGATGGAAGGCAAAAACTGTGAGCCATACTCTGGATATAACCTCATCAATGCCAGATAGAGAGTGACAGCAGCTTTCCTTGATCTTTTAGCCATATTCCTCTCAACACAGACCAGTGCACCGTTTGTCTCCCATGCAATGACCCTGCACTGTTCCATGTAGCATTCACTACAGTCTTTGAGCTCTGTGGTGGGTTGACCCTGCCTGGATGCCAGGTACCCAACAAAGCCACTCCATCACAGGGGACAGGGGACAGAAAATATAGCAAATTTCAAATGGGAATGCTGTTAAACCTTCACTAAGAACAAGGTAGAATATGTCCACCAGTGTCTCCTCCTCAATATAATAATTTTTTCATGGCAGAAACCTCTTGTCTTTGTCAAGCTCTTTGTAAATCTGTGCCAGAAAGTTATCCTTCATGTACTTGGAATAGAATCTAGGACTAAATGTTTTGTGACCTTTTTAGGGGCTGACATGATGCTGATCAGTTAATTTCTTGGACCCATATGGGCTACTTTGCCTTTTATAAAGAAAAAATTGTCATAACATTTGGCTTTTTTTTCTAATTTTTACTAGTTAGGCACTTCCCCATCATCACCACAGTTCTTTGCAGATGACGGACAGTTGAATTCAAAAATCATGGTAGCCAGCTCTTTCAACCCTCTTGTATGAAACCCATTTTGTTCCAGGGATTTGAGTTTATCCAGCGTGCCTGTGTCTGTTGTGTCCCTGCTGTTTATTGCCCCATGCTTTCCTATTTTTTCCCAGCTCACTCCTCTGTAACAACAGACTGTTAATAATCTCAGAATCTTGAATAGCTACTGTTTCACTGCTTCCTTCTGTGAACCTCTCATGGCTTTTGAGACTCTTGAATCAAAAAATGTCAGGTAAATGTCTCTGAAGAGAGTACTTAACTGGAACGAAATATATCAGACCTGCTACTACCTGCTACAGTCACATTTTCTGCTAATCTCCCTCAAAAAAGGAAGCTGTAAATCTCCAATGAGATATAGGCAACAGACGAAAGAACAGGAAGGTGCCAAAATCCATTTTCTTAGGATAACAGCTGTTTTTCATCCAAGGAATTTGTTAGGGGTGCACAGGGGAATGGTATATCTGAACATACAACAAAAGTCAGCAGTTGTCTTATTTTCAGAAAGTATTTGCATTTGGAATAATTTTGGTTTAAAATTAACCTATTTATTGGTATCAATGAAATTTAATAAGGGAAAAAACCAGAAAAGACCTTTACAGGCTTGAATCTGTATCATTGATTAGAAAGACATGGGTAATAAAGAAAAATAGGAATGGTCTTTTTCAAAGATGAAACTGTTGTCTTTAGCAAAACTTCTAATAGGCATAACACACCAGGTAATATCTGTAGGCATACAGTAAATGACTGTTCTGCTTCTCTACTACAGATATGTACATTAATACATGGAAGGCACTTCAAGATGGATATGTATTTGCTGAATCAATGCACTGAATTATATGGAATGTCGCATATTGTCCTCATTAGTGATTGCTTTGCATAAACATTGAAAATCAGAAGATGACACTTCCACTTCTTGTCATATTTAAAAGTGCCATTAGAGCTGTTCATTTTAATTCAGAAAATACATTAGATACAGTTTCCAAGAAATAAAATGCTCATTACTAAGTTCTCCTTATTGTTGTGTAGGATATCTTTCTGTCTTTGGTAACTGAGCCTCATTGAATCATATGATAAAGAAGAAAATGATTGTAAAATGTGAATTCAGAAAATAGGAAATACTGTGAGTGAGAATAGAGTGCAATGCAATAACACTGTAGCAAATAAAAAGTTATTACAGTGGCTGTTCCCTGACCGTCATATTAAAATTCGTGGGGTTTACTAACAAATTGGATTACTTACTACCCAAATCTCCTCCCTCTCCTTCCTACTCAATCCATGTACCGGAAACAGAATTTAATTTAATGCTGTTGTTGTTAAGAGATGAAAATCTCTTATAAATTAAACTCGGTGGTAATTTGGCTTCAGCTGAGAGAATATGTATCCGAAAAGTATATTTGCTGGATTTTGTTTTCTATGACTGATCATAAATACAGAGCTATCATTTCAAACTCTGAAAATTGTCTAGAAATGACTTGAAAGGCATCCTAGAAGTTATAAATAAATAAAGGCAGCTGAGTAATTTACAAAATCACTGTATCTACTCACTTCTGAAAGAACATAATTTCCTCCCACTTAGTGGAAGTTGATTATAAAAGGAATTTTTACTGTATTTATCATTTACTTGTAAATTTTGAACACAATATTTAAAACACAGTAATTCAGTTTCAGATCGCTGTTAACAAATGATTGTTAAGGTCATAAAAGACATTATATATTCAAACTGTTCAAGTTTTGTGAAGAAAAAGATCACTAAATGTGGCCAGATTTCCACTGTCTGCAATAGGGCCATGGCTTTGCACTACATAGTACAGCAGGTACAATAATGTGACATACAGATGGTTGCACATTTTGCATTGTCATACCATTGTCATACTATTGCTAAGGGGAGACCTTGCAGTAGTCATTGTAGCACTGAATCTTTTACAGAGTGAAGAAAATTGATGAGAGGTATCAGAAAACAGCATCAGAAAAGTTTATAAATTGCTACAGATTTACCTTTCCAGGTGACACAGGCCTTTCCAAAGGTAATATTGGTAGAAAAAAATAGGTTTCTACTGGATTTTTTTCTGAGTACAGAGTTTAAATGTAAAAGTACTGTGAAGTAATTGTGTGTGCATGCCTGGTTATAGTTGTGAAGAATGCAGACTCTTGCCTGGCTTGCTTAATTTTCTCTGTGTGAAGAGTTTGAGAGATTTGGGATTCTTACTATCCCATATATTATGTCATTTCACATAAATTATAATTTCTCTGGTGTGGGCCTTCAAGTGTGCAAACTTAAAATTCACTTTCTAGAAGTATCAGTGAAACTGTTCATCCAGCCCTAGAAATTACTCAACTCACTTTATAATGGTAGGCATTTGGAGCAGACATAAAATACTTCTTGCTTTTTTTGGGAAACAAATCTATTTCAGTTCAAGGATGAATGTTAATACAATAATTTCATTACTGTGCTTCCTAGCTGCAATAGTTATTTGTTAGAGGATTAAAAAATATTTAGCATATGGCATGGAATATATCTGTATAAATGGAATGCCAGGAACTGAATCAGAGGGTTGTGCAATGTAAACCTTGTGTGTGGGCAGTGAAGTGAGATTAGTTTAAATATAATGATTCAAACTGAGGGCATATCTATGTTATGTAACATTCACGTACATTGTAAGCAGTAGTTCAGAGGCATATTTGTCACAAAGGTGCTTTGTTATTTGTCACCTAAGATGAGTTATACTTGAAATCAGATTTGGCTTAGCTCAAATCAGTGCTTTCAAAAGTGGATTTAAAATGTCCCAGTCAGAGGTCCTTTTTGCTTTGGAGAAGTTGTGCACTTTGGACTGGAGTAAAGGAATGTTGATGAAATGTTAAAAGCAAATATGACTTTTCAGTCTGTATAGACCAAGGAGAGTTTGTGTTGACACAAAACTTATGAGAACATCGCCATGTTAGAACATGCCAAAAATTTATCTAGTCCAGTATTCAATGTTAGGAAAAACATGATAGTGAATACAGTCAGTATAATCCCCTAGTGATACTTCCCCAAATAAACCCTTTCAGAAATCAGCAGTTAATCTGAAGTTTTAGTGTTTTCTGAGCTAAAGACCATATCTTTCTCTTTAACTGTATTTGACAGAATTTTCTTCCATGAATATTCCTAATCCTTCCTAAATCTATAATTTGGCATTTATAGTATCCTACAAAAAAGGCTTCCATAATTTTATAATATCTTGTACTTCCTTTTGTTTATTTTAAAACCACTATTTAATAATGCTCAGCCTAATTCATATCTATAGAAGATGAAGATTATGATGAGTATCAAGTCATCCAATCCAAATTACTTCATAGTCAAGAACAATAAATAGCTCTTGCATTAATTTTGTAGTAACAGATCTTGTACAGCAAGTGCCAATTTCTGAAAAGATAAAATGATGCTCTTTGTTGCTGAAAATTGTTATTCATATAGCTGCCATTTAAAAATATTTCATTGAAACTCTTAGAGAAGTAAGGCTGGGGGAGCATCTGTCCTTTAAAATCTCAAAACAGGCTAGAACATGTTAAATAAATGGGAATTAAATTTTGTAGTCAAGATTTCCCAAGAAACAAATTCCGAGGTTTCATGTCTGCTGATCTTTCTATTTATACATATTATCCCAAGTCTCTTAAAAGGAAAAGAAAAAAAACCCCAAACCCAAACAATTCTTTGAGGTGGGTGCAGAAATGTTCCTTTAGCACTGAAGGACCGTTTGTCACTGTATTGCAGGGAGGTCCTTCTTTCTTGCCCTTTCTCAGTTGCAAAATAGAGGATTTGTATTTGTAAAAATTATACAGCTTAAGTTAATTACCAAAAATAATCTAAACCAGGTTTCACAGTCACATAATGGGAAAGGTTGGAAGGGCCAGAGAGGGTCGTGTGGTCCAACCTCCCTGCTCGAGCAGGGTCACCCTAGAGCACATGGGACAAGATTGCGTCTAGACGTTTCTTGAACATCTCCAGTGAGGGAGACTCCACAACCTCTTTGGGCAGTCTGGTCCAGTATTCGCTCACCCACGCAGAAAAGAAGTTCTTCCTCCTTTCCAGGTGGAACTTCCTGTGCATTAGTTTCTTCCCATTGCCTCTTGTCCTATTGCTTGGAACCATGAAGAAAAACTTGGATCCATTTCTAGGACAGTCTGGGTCCAACAATTTGTAGAAAAGGAGCATATCAAGAGAAGACATTAATCAGCACTTGGCAGCTGTGTTAAGATGTTAAGATAGGACATACAGGACACTCTGAGGTGTGTGAAAGTGACCACATGGGACTAGTGGAACTTGTCCCACAACAGCAAAGGTATATCCGGGAGTGTGGTTTCCAAAAGAACATGCATTGACACCCCTTCCCCACCTCCCACCCCAGGATGACCCGGCTTTGACCAGGGCACAACTCCTGAGGAAGGACAAGGGTGACCAAGTACCAGGCTGCCAGAGGTGTCTGTAGTTTCTCCTGCCCCAAGGCTGAGAGCTGTGGGTTGTACACCCTGAGTCACAGGACTTCCAAGTAAAAGAGCTGTGGGAGAAATTGAGTACGTGGCGTAATAAGAGAAGTTGAGTACATGGTGTAACATCAGGGAGGAGAAGGACACAGAAAGGATCTTTGCAGAGACCTTGCAGGTGCCAAAAAAACCCCCCAAATCCATATTACATAGAGAGACAGATGGCTTGAGGTTATATTTAAATGACAAGATATGGATTCACTGGATGGTGGAGGCCTTAAATGGAGATTCAGAAGGGAAGAGTACACAAAGTACATGGAAAAGCGAAACAGTGGTATGGAATATAGGAGGGTCTCAGGGACAGCATGATGTGGAAGACTATCACACTTCCCCAAAAAAAGTTGTGCATCTTTGTGATTGTCCTAAGCACCTGTTCATGAATAAGTGCATCAGTAAAATTGGAAGTCCTTGTGCACTCAGAAATATATAATCTTACTGAGATCACAGAGGCATAGGAGTACATTGGTAGATATTCCCTACAGAGGACCTGAACAAGAGGCGGAAACAGATGAAGACTTCTTTACGGATCATAGAGGAAGAAGCCTCATGGTTAAAGACCATGGTACTCGTGAGAAATTTTATCTTGGTATCTGCTTGACATGCAGGGCACAAGCAAGGACACAGGAGTTTGGCAAGCCAGCTAGGGTACATGCTCTGCAGGACCTGCTGTTTATAAACCAGGAAAAATGGTCAGGGTTTTGGAGACTAATGGAAGCCTCCATTCTGTTTATGATGTTAAAGTTTAAAATCCTGAGAGAGAGGGGTAAGGGCTGGACAGAGTCCTAGGCAACCTGCCCTAGCTGTCTGTGCTTCAGCAGAAGAGGTTAGACTTGACAATATAAAGACGTCACAATAAACCTCAAATAGTTTGTGATCCTGTGAAAGTGAATAGAAGCCCTTGTCTTCAGGAGAGCTGACCTATGCTTTTTCATGAGACTCTTCTAGGACATAGCTCTGAAGAATAAAAGGGCCCAGCAGAGTTGGATGATCCTCAAGAATCATCTCTTCAGAGCACAAGAATTATCCACCCTTTTGTGCAGGAAGGCAAACAAGTGTGGTAGAAAAGCAGCATGGATGAAGAGAGAATTCTGAACTGAAGCAATATAAAACCATTTTTGAATGCACAGTTAGTGAGATAGCTATGGGACAATAGGACCCTAATGGGACAATACAGCAAGCCAAGACTTCTGAAGAGGCTGTCTTGTGTTACTAGAGGTGTTCTTCATGGGAAAATAAGTGATGCTATTTAATGTCTTTCACTAACAGGTAGAATGACTAGATGAAAAGTACTTTGAGTAAGTTTATGGATGACATCAAATGGGGAGCAGTACTTGATGTGCTGGAGAGAAAAGTGACCATCCAAAGGGATTTCAATGTGCTGGGAAAAATGTACAAACAGAGACGTCATGAAATTTCACAATTGTTGGAGTGTAACAAGCCCTTGCAAGAGAAAGGGCCTTACTGGCTTGAAAGCAGCTTTGAGGGAAAGGCTTTGGAAGTCCTGGTGGCCACGAGTTGATCCTGAGTCAGCAGTGCACCCTCGCGGCTGTGAGGGGTACCTGCTCACTGAGCAGCTTCAGTGAAAGCACAGACAGGAAGGTGAGAGAAGGGATTATCCCCAGAGGAATTATCCCAATCCATTTGGCATCTGAAACCAGGTTTTGAGTGCTGCATTGAAATTTAGGCTCCCTAGTACAAAATACGCATTCAAAAACTGGAGAGCTACTGGTAGAGCTACGAAGAGGGCTGGAGAACGGAATCATAGAATCATAGAATCCTTTAGATTGGAAAAGACCTTTAAGATCATCAAGTTTGATCATTAACCCAGCACTACCCCTCTAAATCATGTCCCTCAGTGCTACATCTACACTTCTGTTAAGTGCCTCCAAAGATGATGACCCAACCATTTCCGTCGACAGCCTGTTCCAGTGCCTGTCAATCCTTCTGAGAAGAGTTTGAGAATATAGGTGAATTGTTCTGTTTTCTTTTCATTCTGAGGAAGTAGGGTTAGTGCAGTCTTGCTCCTACATTCAACTACCTAATAGATTGTTACAAATAAGATGAAGACATGTTCCTCTCAGAAGTACATAGAGAAAACACAAGATTGAGTAAGATCCAGAGAAATCTGATGAAACATTTAACTTAGTTCTGATTTCAGCAGGGCTTTGGATCAGATGGGCTCCAGGGATACCTTCTAATCTAAATTATTCAGTGATTTTAAATTATAGAAAACAATATCTATTGAACAGACCTTAAGTTTCAATGATTCCTCTTACAGCAATATAGGCAGAAAAGTTAACATTGAAGAACACAAAGAGTGTTAGCAGTTTTTTATTTCTTTGTTCATGTTTTTGCTTCCAGACTTTTCCAGCTGTGATTTTATCTGCTTATCTAGAGGTTTCAGTTCTCTTAAACCATGCTATGCATAAAATTCTGAGAGTTAAATTTCTCTTTCATATAGGAAATTGTGTTCCTTGGAGGGTCAGTTCTACTGAATATCTCTAAACTCACATCAAATACATTTCTGCAAGATGGAGCTTTTTAAATCTTTAGATCTGTATGCATTCTCTAGCTGAACTTGGCACAACTTACGCCTAATAAAATCATAACAGCGTTATTTTATTTTTTCCTACACAGTATGTGTGAATGTGTTCTATTTCATGGTAAAATTCTGTTTTTCCATTCTGCTCTGTGGGACATGACTGTGGAACAAATATTAGTTTAAATCTACAAGGTAAAGGAGAAAACTATAAAAACAGACCAGGAATAAGCTATGGTAATCACTTTAATGCATTTTATGCTTTCAAATTTCTTCTGATTTGTTAGCCAGTGAAGTTACGGATAGAATAGTATCTGCTGTTGTACTCTATCTGCAGGTACTGCTCAGATGAAGAGCAAACGCTGAAGAACAGACTGTTAACAGAATGAAAAGCTGCATGTAAAAGTATCTCAGAATACCTCCTGCCATTTAAGCAAATAACAATTAAAAATTAATCAATATTCAGAATATTGGTTAAAATCAAGGCTAACCTGGACTCTTTCTTTATTCCAGTGAACATTATAAGTGCATTAGCAATATAGAACTAAGAACATGCATTAAATACTCTCTGTGATAGCATATATAATTATGCCAATGAAGACTTCAATTCAACTTTGGCATGTAACCACCTAAACCCTACTTTTGTGCTATCTGAACTTGAGAAAGACAGTTATGGCAAGAGAAAAATCTTCATGTCTTTCGGGTTGTCCAGCTCTCTCTGAGTCCTGCTTCAACACACAGCCCTAGAATTTCCAGGTAATGATTATTTTGCATGTTTGTCATGAAAGGAAACACATTTGTTTGCTTCTTTCACATTTATTTCTCTTTTTATTTACTTTCTGCTTCTGCCCTTTATGTTCACTTCCCTCCCTGCTTTTTTCCTGGTATCATTTTATCTAGATCAAGTTTGGTTTGTTTTCGTTTTTAAGAGGAAAACATACAACAAAACATGCTTTAATTCCTTTAATCTTTATTGGACTGAGAGCAAGGGAGGAGAAGGGGAAGTGGTTTATGTGTTAACATTCATCTAGTATCCAGGTCATTACTACCAGATGAGTTTTTAAAAGACAAAACCCAAGGCCTTAAGCACTTTCGAATTAAAATGGAGAAGATAGCATAATAATATACACCACTGTCATGTAAAAAAATAATTAATTTTAAATGGTGTCTATACTGCTATCACAGAAATCAAACCAGGATTTTAGTCTATGCTTTTACAAGACTAATATATGCAAATGTTATTATATTTTGATCTTACAAAACATTAATAGCTATGATTGTACACCATAAACTTCACCTTCATTCAGAAAACACTGTAATAAGATTCATTTCACATGACACACAGTGACCATATTCTAAAATCTAAACAGCATCAATGGACAGTGAAAATTTGTTTGGTACTTAGTAGATGGGAACAAAATACTCATTAGGAATTCTGCCAGATGTATCTGTGATCACTTCATTGTGCATTGTTTGGAAATGAAATTTTCTCATAATTTATGAATTTATTGATCCAGAAAATTTTATTTCAGGGCTTTTGTCATGGCTGTTTTAATAATTGGACTTAACTCCACGTCAATGTTTTCACAGCCTGGCTGTGATTTAATTTGCATTTTAGTAAACTTTATAGATTACATTGACCAAATATGTATTTTGCATCCATACCTCCAGAACTAGTGAAAATGCAGTTCTTAGAGTCATTCTTCTTGCCATAGCTTTCCATAAAAACAAAAACTAAGATGGGAAAATATCCTAGGAGTAAGAAAAATGAAGTGAGAGAGATGTGATAGAGTACAAAACAGTGAAGGGGAAGAAAGGTTGTGGGTGGTGAGGGAAAGCAGCACTCAGCTAAAAAGAAAAGGGATATAATTTATAATATATAATTAACCTCTGGAATTCCTTCCTTCTGGAGGAATAGCACAGCCTATTAGAGAGGTTGAGACTGTAGCTGACTTTAAGTGAATCAGGCATTTACGTGAGCCATGGGACCATCCACAAAATTAAACATAGGCTATTCTTTTCTTTTTATTATTATTCTGACAAAGACAGAGTTCAAGCGATTCTGAGCATAAGCAGTCATCCAAGAGTGAGAGTTAAAAAATGCATTCCTTCTGAGGAAAGGTTATTTTTTTTCTTCAATTTTTCTTAGACTTTCCCGTAAAGCATGCAGTAGTGGCCACATGCAGAGAGGGGATATTGGAATTTTCACACTTACTGAATGTCTCAGTTTTGATAGTTTTTCTTGTTATATGACATATTTTCCATACATCACCCAAGAATGGTTTATATTTGCATGGTGAAAACACCATGCAAACCCCAGCCACCTCAGCCACCGCATTTGTAAAAACAGTCTGCATATCTAATAGCTAAAAAGAACTCTGCAGGGCTAATAGTTCATATACCAATACTCTGGGGATGTGCTTTGCTGTGAGTAGTTCCTTTAGGTGAAAAGTCACATTGTGCAGGGTGAAAGGGTCAGCTGGGTCTGGAAATAGCTGTGTGAATTACTTCATGAATAGTCTCCTGGCATGAGAAAATGAAAGACTCCAGCAGCTCCCTGTAACAGATAGGAAACCAATTTGAGTAAAAGCTGCAAGTGGAAGTGAACTCTGACAGGTGCACATTTTGTTACTGGCTGCCCTCTCTAGCTGATTTTATAGAGCATAGTAACAACAGGAGAAGGAAAGGAAAGGACAGAAAATACTTAAGATGTGAAGCATGCAGGTTTTAAGTGCTGCCATTGTAATTTTTTAAATTATTAGCCTGGAAGTGAATGAAGAGAGATGGAAGTGGAATAAGAATTTGAAGTCTGAAAAGTGTGCCAGAACTTCATTGTTAGGTCAAAACACATTTAGCAAACATTAAAATGATTCAGCCAGCTCCTGATTCGTGCTCGTTAGTGTCCAGAGGTATCCTTAGAGTACTTGCTGCAGTGTGCAGTGCCTCTCCATCCCACTGAATCACTGCAAGCAAAAGGGAAAGCAAAAAGTCTGTGGCATGGAGCGGTAAAGAGGCATGGTGACAGTGTTTCAGGGTACAAGCTCAAACGAGATCCCAGAATGCACTCCACAGCTTCTGCCCACTGTTTGACATTATGAGATGATTGTCTTCCTTGTGCCCGGTCCTACCACTGCTCACTCCAACATCCAATTCACTGAGGATGAGCATACCTGAGATATGCATATCTGCATGATCAGGTGTATTGTGTGAAAGTTTTTATACTGAAGGTACTGTGCTATAGAGTCAGGGGTGAACCTTAGCTCAACTGGCACTTTAACAGTGTAACAGCTTGGGTTTTATTTCAGCAAATAAGTCATTTACTGACCACTTGCTCTGCCGTGGCAAATTACTTTTGACTGAGCTTTCAGAGAGCAACATAATAAATATTTTCCTACCTACACCACATGTTTTTGTCTGAGTAAGCCATTTGACTTCTGTTATTATCAATGGAAGGAAAGTTACTGTTAGAGTGATATCTATTTCAGTTAAATACATAAATCTAAACCAGGTCGGGTGATTCACAATGCAGAAAAGCTTATTTTTTCTTCAGTGGCTA
This sequence comes from Edolisoma coerulescens, assembly GCA_013397115.1. Taxonomy (NCBI): domain Eukaryota; kingdom Metazoa; phylum Chordata; class Aves; order Passeriformes; family Campephagidae; genus Edolisoma; species Edolisoma coerulescens. The sequence goes on along the minus strand of VWZW01002957.1, from coordinate 3,969,920 downwards.
TAAAAGTGTTCCAGATGGCTAACCAGGTACTGGAAAGTTGCAGTTAGGTTTGCCCAAAGCCCTCACTTCTCCAGAACAGGAGAAATTTAACAAATTGCATTGGACAAATGAGAAGGATAGTGTTTTTTTCCTGACTGAGAATGTAGTCTACAAGATACTAGACTGATTACAATCCAAGTATATTTTTCCTTTTGAGAACAGGACTTCATTTATTTAGTGGACTTAGTTATTACCATTAGTATCCTACTGATGAGTGGTCCAGCGAGAAAACTCCTCTTTCCATTTACATGTGAGATGGTATTTTTCTGGAAGATTTTGTCATAAGAACTGGTATATTTTCTCTTGCTGATCTATTTCAGAGAATTTCTTTACAAGTCCTATGATAAAGCCTTGGTTTTATCATCAATAAAAGAGGGATATCAATACTTCCTTTCTTAAAACACTTCGTTATTGTCCTATATTGAAATACTTCACCATAGCATAATGTGGGGATAATAAACTTGGGGTTTAAAAGATTCATCAATATAATCTATCCACCTAATTCATACTGGTGCTTCTCAAGATGAAATGCTCTGTAGATGGAAAACAATTAGTAGAGAACATCAAATCATTGCTTCTAGCTCTTGATTACATGCCTACTGTAAGGGCTTTAACACAACTAATTATGAACAGGAAAAATCTCTAAGAGAGCTCAAAGGTCTCAAAGCTTGAAATAATGTACCAATCAGTGCTAGTTGTCTGAAAAACATGAAAAAGAATTTAATGATAAGAGTAAGAATAGCAACAACAAAATCAGAAGACTCTTTGCTATTGCAAATAATTTTGATAATTTCATCAAATAATTTTGGCATTGTCATCTTTTGTTAGTCTCTGAATAGCCTCATGACAACAGTCATGAGCTGTGATCGCAGTCAGTTTGGAAGAATATAGGGGACTGACCCCACCACCAGCTCATTAGGAAATCACTAACTTGGACTGCCTTTCCTGCTGTGCCCTTGATGGATACCGACACATTGTTTTCAGGTCCACTGCTGAATAGAATGAGCCAGTCCCACTCAGAAAGTCCTTCTTCATCACAATTCTTATTAGAAGAAATGTGCTAAAACACCATAAACCCTCCAAAGAACTCAGAAAATACAGCCTGATTTTTGTTGATAATCCTATGACTGCTGCAAGCTAACCTGTTTCAGATGTGAGAAAGTAAGACTAAATCTAGCAATCTTTTAAGGCATTAAATCACAGCTCTCCAATCACATGTTGCTAAGGATGTTACCCCCTCCACTAGTGGCTGCTCCTCTCATTCCAGCCCTGATACATGCAGTTCTTAATTTCCGTATTGCAGTGATCTCAGTTTCATCTTGAATAACTGAAATGTGTTCAGACTGGGGCTAGATAATTTCCCATACCAGCGAAAAGCCAAGAAGCAAACTGTTCCCCATGAGATAAAATTCTTTATTTTGTATCAAGAGAAGTCTTCAGGAATGTAAGAATAATTGTGTACTGGAGATGATGAAGTTTCCAGCATTGAAAATATTAAAAGCAGGTTATAAAACTATCTGACAACCATAACATATAAATCGATTTTGCCTTTGGAGAGATTTGAAAAATTCACAGCCTCTTCCAACAATGCTTTCTATCATTCTGTGATTGAGAAGTAGCCAGACTCTGATATTTAAGAAGGTTTCAGTCTAAAATATCTTAAGCCATAGGATCCCAATATCTTACATTTTAAGATAATGTGTACACTAATATTTTTGCATGTTATCTTTTTTAAGTACAAAGAAAATCGTCTCCAAAAAATGACTGAAATGAAACTTTTTATTTTCTTATCACTGAAGAGATAATATGAGTATTAATACTGAGATTTGCAAGCAACGGTTCTTGGATTTATGTGATTTTGAAAGAATTCATTAATGTTCATGGGCACTGTCTGATTTAAAACTCATGCAGACATAATGTGACTTCTATGATGTAGTGGGTCATGTGACTGTGATAACATCTGTGTGACATTAATCTGTCCATTATGCAGTTGCCACATCAGCCTTTCCACAGACAAAAGCTTCCCCAGTGGAGTTTGACTGTGGTGCTAATAAGAGCCCCTCCACTATTGTCATTGTTCTGCTTTCTCACAGATTTGATATAATACTAATAAATCTCATTTATAAAGTTCTTTTCTTCCTTTGCCTTTGAAAACACTAAGACATGACCTCCATGATAGAAAAATGACTAAATCAAAATTTTCTAAATTTGGGAGAAAGGAGAAATATGTGTGCATGTGAGGTAAGCAGAATGACAAGATAACCCAGAAAATAATCGGAAGGCGAACAGAGAGATGAAAGACCATGTAAACTAAAACAGGAGCAGGATAAATTAGAGTCTCTGTCCTTAGACGGCAAGAGTCACAGAGCACATCTTTTACTTCTAAAATGTTATTCATAATTTTGACTTTGTTGTTCAGTTATTTTTATTTATAATGAAATTTTATCTTTCTGTATTGCAATTCTTGTATGAGGAAGTGTTAAAATATATAGTCAATGAATCAATGTTCCTATTATTTTAAGATATGTTGAGATATGATGAGAAGACCCATTCTCTAACTTCTTCTTCAGTTTGGAAAATTGTAATAAAAGGGAGCTTATATCTATTCACATGTAAGCGCCTTTCCAGGAGACAGAGCTGACTGTAGTTGCGTGTTATGTGCACATATTAGACATTGTAGATCAAGATAATATCCCACACTGTTTGAGATAATTGCCTTCATTTCTGTCATCCATTTGAAGAAATTTTAACAGTGTCAGTGACAACAGTAGCAAGTAAATTGTTTCCCAAAGTTTTCATCTTTGAAAGTTTGATTGTCAAAAAAAACCAAACAAAAACGCCCAAAAAAACACTTCTTCCACTAAAATGTAATGGAAAATAAAACCATGAGTGGCCTCTTTTTCTGGTGTATATTTTTGACAGCTAGCATTGCTATTATTACAATACCACTAGGTATATTCTGTGATATATTCAAGACCCAATTTTTCAAGATTCTCAAGTCTTTGCTCTAGAGACCTTACTGTCTAAATGGTTGTATTGTCTTCCAATATTCTGTGGCTATACTCTGTCATACTGCTGTAAAACTGAGCTATCGGGGTTTAGCTGATGCCTGAAAATTTGTATTTAAAATTGCATTGTTGTCATATCATTATAGCTTACTGTGTAGAAAGGTTCCAAATCAGGTGAAGGGGGATGGGTGTGCAGAGAAGGAGGACAGTTAGGAAGGAGCGTTTGCCTGATTTGCCAGAGATCACTTATGTTATATTTGGTCCTAAAGGGAAGTGTATGTCGGGTGAATCGAGGCTGACTGCAGTAAGACTGGTGTGCAATGTCTGCTGGGACCGGTGACCTCACAGGTACCTCTGACATCAGCTGTAGTAAATCAAACTAGAGCAAGACTATGACATGAAGATTGTGGATTCAGTTGGGATTCCTGGCTTCTGGCAGAGGGACTCCTTTTGTCTATCTACTGCCTATCTACTCCTCCATCACTTTAGTGAAGTTGACAACACTTCTAACTTCTGCTTTGTAATTAAGGAATCACCCTTGAAACAGTCTTGAGTCTCTCCTGTGCCAAAAATTGTGTGAACTGTCTTAAAAGTTGCTGGTTAACTGTCTGTATGTATATATCCCTCATATTTTATATATATGTATATATATACACACATATATAACAAAAGTCTTATGATGTTTAGTCATTTCATGATATTAAGTCATTTCATAAAGCCACCGTAGCAGAAATTAAGAAAGAGCAGGCTTTGGCTGGGATAGAAATTATTTTCTTCCTAGTAGCTGGTACAGTGTCCTATTTTGGATTTAATATGGGAATAATTTCAAAGCCACACCTATCATAGAATTGTTTAGGTTGGAAAAGACCTTTAAGATTATTGAGTCCAAGCATTGTTTTACATTTCAGGTGTTGCTTGGTAGTGCTTACCCTTTTCAATTTCCATGCTCTGTCAGTGAGAAGGTGCACAAGAAGCTGGGAGGGAGCATGGCCAGGACAGATGACCCAAACTGGCCAAAGGGATATTCCAAACCATAGAACTTCATGTTCAGTGTAGAAATGGGAGAGCCAATCCCTGCTCAGGAATGGACTGGGTCAGCAAGTGGTGAGCCGTTGTATTGTGCCTCACTATAACTGTCCCACTTTCTGTTTTCTCCCTTTACAGTATTATTATTAATAAGTTTTTTTTTTCTTCTGTCAACTCGTGGGTTTTACCTTTTTCAGATTCTTCTCCCCTTCACACAAGGGGTGGGGGGCACTGAGTGATTGGTATGATCTGAGAAAGCAAAGGGTTAGTAAAAGGAAACACAGACTATTTTCTTTTCATATTTCTATTTTTAAGCTGATCCTATGATTATCTGAGGTTTGACTCATAATTTTGAATGGTTGAAATTGGCAGTGATGTCAACATATAAATCTTTCCAATTTCAAGAGTAATATTCTGCTTTCCAAAGTGTTTCTCCAGACAGCCTGTTTTGATCTTTAGTCAAAATATTTATTTTCTCATCTACTTCACTGTAGTGTATAAACAGTAGTGAACTATGTCACAAAAGTTTTCTAATTCCCTTTATTTTTGTGTATGATCAGATTATTAGATTTTTTTATAAAGAGTAATAGTACCTGTGTTCATTTTCTTAATAGATTATCATTGTTGCTAAGCGAGAGTGGGAGAGTTTCAAGAGATTTAGATGTTCTGTTGATGTGAACTCATTAAAAATCTGCACTTTTGGTTGTTTAAAAGATGTTGATGCTTTTCAAATGAACCTTTGGCCAGCTGAACTTTTTCTTTGAAAAAAAATTATCCATCCAATAAACCTTGCCTTGATGCTCCCTAATTTCCTTGCTTTGGTGAAAATATGCCCTAGTTTAATGAAAACAATGACTTCACAGTGGGGAACTTACACATGCATGGCATCTAAATGTATGAAAGTGATGGGAGATAAGACACCTTTTTCTTCTCTTTCCCTGCCTGTATCCAAGACGCTGAAAGAATCAAGTGAGAGGTAGGTGCACCCTGTGAATTGTGGCCTTTTTGTGTTCAAGTGATAGTTGCCATGGTGAAGATACTACAACAGCCCCCAGAAACTCGACATTTTACAGCAAAATAAAGCAGAGAAATTTAAATCACTTTCAGGAATGATCTAGACATCAGGATATTCAGAGCATGTATGGAATTAGTTGCTTAGACAGAGCATGATCATAGCCGTATGCAAAAGGTCATATTTTAAGGCAGTCTGAGACAGTTATTAGCAGACTAAAGCACAGCATTTTTGCTTACTTTGGCTTGTAATACTTCTTTTTCTTTCAGCTCATCCTATTCCTTAACTACAGTAACAGAATCTCAATTGAACTGTATGCCATAGTTACACCATACTATGACAGAGAACGAAAGATTATTTCTAAATAGCTATGAAGTGCCTACAGTGTTAATTAGAGTCAATTGACAGCAGTAGTCTTCTTTTTATGAAATCAGATGTGACTGTTCTGTGCAGGAATCTTCAGGAAGATATATCTATCCCTAAAGATTTGCAATACTTCATAGGATTTAACTAATACAAGTCTTATTTTGTTCAACAAAAATGGTGAAAAATACTTTAAAATCCCAACCTTGAAAGAATGTATTCTTGAGGAAATAACAAATGGTTCAGCTCATTAACTGACTTCTCATGCATTTTCCATAGTAAATCATTGTCAACAGATTCTTTTTCTTTTGCCAACAAATAGATTAGAGTTAGAAAGGACAGTTTATATTTAAACAGAACACTGTTAACAGCTAGATTTAGCTTGTTACAAAAAATGGGAATGGGAAGGTAGAAAGAGAAGACAGGAAAACACTGAACTGTTTAATCTCTCTTGGCTTTCTTCAGCAACGGCTTGCATCAGTTAAAAAGAAGATCTCTGTACTTAATTTCACTGAACTATATGTGACATTAAGTGGTTAGCACTATATGAAACCCTGTGTTCAATGATGTCATTTTCAAAAATGGACCTTTAATTTCTTAAAAAAAATCCTTGTGAAATCTTTACTTTAAAATAGGCTTATAAAGTCAGAGGATCTTAATTTGGGAGTGTGTAATTATCAGTAGAATACAGTATTAAAAATGGGATTTGATACACTATGAAGTCAGCAATGTAATGTCAAGTCTTGTTCTAATGAGCATTTACTTTTAGTTTAAAGTGATAATATATTAATAGGGCATGCTGCATCTTCTGTGTCATTAATAATTTAACAATCTAAAGGCACCTTGCAGATGTAGTCATAAATGGCAAATTATTTTCTTGTCTAAATTTTTCTTCTGGATTTCATCGTAAAACAAAACTGCTTTAAAAAAATGCAATAATAGTACCTTTTGCTGGTGCTAGGCTAAGAGGCTAAGACATAAAAGAGTAATATGCATAGTATAAAGCAAAACTTTTTTCCAAGATTTGGCATTTTTACATTTCATTATGCAGTAAGGGAAAGCTACTGAGCAGAACAGTTTGCCAGAACTAGGCAGCAAGTAGACAAAAACTGTGCTCATTGCTGTAGGGGTGTGGGCTTCTATTTTTTGGGTTTTTTTGGTGATATTTGTAATAAACTGGAGTTTTTTACTTTCTGTGTATGTGTGTGTCTGTGTGTCTGTGAGAAATATTTTTTCTTCTGAGACCCGGTCTCAAGGGAAGAATACGTTACAGCATGTGAATAATCTTTCTCTTAAACTAACACATTGGTGGTTATCTTTGCACTGGATTTTCCTGTTGTAAACACACTGAATTAGATCCTTATGTTCAGTGGGAATTCAGTTTCTCCAGCAGTTTCAGTAATCAAAAGCTGATGGACCAAGGCACTGAGTATATATATGTATATATGTGTTTATACACACACACACACGCACACACACGTGTATGTTTGTAGGTGCCTTTGAGCTGGGGGGCTGCAGGGCACTGTGAGGGGAAACTGGGGCTGCTCTGGCTCCGTCACAGCCAGTTCCAGTTCCAATGCTCCCACCATGGCTCAGCCCACAGCTGAGGTGGGGGCACTTCTAGAAAAATCTCTTGGGAAAAAGCTGGTAAACACTGTGAAAAATGAACAGCAAGGCAGGAAGTGAAGGAGGTGCTCCATGGCAGGGCAGTGCATACCTTGAAGCAATTGTTGACCATGGAGAACACTTATGTGAGCAGATGTAAGTACGGCCTGACAAGAAGGAGAGAATTACTGAAAGAATGAAGAAGAAAATGTCTTCTGAAAGTACTGACAGAGACACTGGGAACTGGGAACCTGAGAACCAGGCCTTGGAGCCAGAAGCACCCTTGAAAAGTTCAGCTGCCCTCTTCAAAGTGCACCCAGTGTACATAGAAACCTGTGATATCCTGAGATAACACTGAGAAGGGCAAACACAACTGTAATGGCAACTTATTGCCTAAGAAGATGGAAAACAATCTAGAAAAACAAAATGGGTTTGAAAGTACAGAAAATAGCATTGCCTATTAACTGTTACACATGAAAAATAGGAATTAACAGCATCTAAGCAGGCTGCTCAAAGTAGGATGTCCTATACCCTTGTATGACTCCGTGTTATAAGAGGGACTTTTTTTTTCCAAAATGTAGCCTCTCTCTCTCTCGCTCTCTCCTCCTTTCCTATGCAGACTGAGTCCTGTAAAAGCACTGTATGAGACCTTGGGCTCCCATCAGGGTCACCTGGCTAACTTGACTGTTGTAGGTATCACATGTGAGGTGAGAGTCTGTCCGTTATCTTATTGGTCCTTTTTTGGGCCCAATGTTGGGTCATTTAGTCCTTCCACTGTTGGGATGGGTGGATTGCCATTTGGGATCAGTTTGTCCTTCTCTTTGGCCCCTTTTGAAATCTGTCTAAACAAACCCCAAACCTCCAAACTCAGAACTTAAAACTAAAACTATGCTATCCAAGTTTGATCACTCAGGAATAGCTTGACATTTAAAAGTTTTAAGCAAGTAAAGTAGCTTCTGTAAAAATGATTTAATAAATGTTATCTTAACCTACAATATTGCCTAGATTGTTAAATGTATGCCAGAGAAAGGAAATGAAGACAAAACATAGGCTGGGGTTTTTATATATATTTTTTGGTCAAGGAAACTTACTTTCCATTCAGTTGAATGAAGTAAAAATGGAAAAAAAAATCATCACAGTACTTTGCTCCATAGCATTCGTTACTCTATGTGAAAGTTAAAGTGCCAGCATTTTTAGAGACACGGATGTAAGGAACAGTAAAAATATTTGCTTTCATCTACTTATCAGTTTTTAAGTAACAGCTTAGAAGTTACAATGTCCTGTATTCAATCAAACTCCCTTGACCTAGTATGAAAGGTATCAAAGCACAATTGAGACCCTCTGTCGAAGTAAAAGAAACGTTAAAACCAAATACTGCAGTTAAAAGGCTGTAATAGGCTCCCAAGCATATCTGAGAAACTTCAGACTTGCAATTATGTATTTGAGATGAGAATCTAAGACACTTTACTGATTGCAGGAGCAAATTTTAAAAGTATTGGGTCAAAAGTTAAATGTCTTGAATGTTAAATTTTTTCTTAGATCTTTGGTAATCTTACAAAGTATTAAGATTCTTTGTAGAATAGTGAAACTTATCCTAGGTGTTAGGTTTTACTTGAACCTAATTTAAATTCCTCTACATCTGAGCATAAACTAGGAACCCAATCTAATAGAAAAAATATGTTGGGTTTTTTTCCTTTCTTGCCTTTTTTTTTTTTTTTTTAGTAAGAGTGTTACTGCTTTTTGTATTAACCAGATTAAAAAATAAAAAATATTCCTTTCACAAGCTGGTTAGACCACAACAGTAAAATCCCTTTTTAATTAAGAAAATAAATGCCAAAATGTGAACACCAAAAAAAAAAAAAGTTATGAAAGGAGTAGAAATTGTACAACAGTAATTACTGAGATATCTTTATTCAAAAGTGAAAAGATTTATGCAATGAAGGATGCTTGCTTTGCGTGTAACTAGTTTTAAATACATCTCCCATGTGCTGTCTTCAAAAATGCCTGGGAAAATGGTGATTCAGTTGGATGAAAGCCAAGACAGAGACAAACATGTAAATGAACTAACTTCAAACTCAGTTTAGGAGGAACTTAATGCTTTCACTACAAATAATGTTCTGTGCATAACTTTTTCTTTTAAAAACCTGTAAAACACATCCGTATCATTACTTTACTGTGCCTACTATCTTTTTGCCAGCTCTCAATATATAGTTTTCTCCAACTTTTTATCTGTCATTCCTCCTTTAATCTCATTCTTTCCCTAGAAAAGCACAAGCCCAATCACTCAAGCCTAAGCTGACATTTCAAGCCCAGAATTTTCAAGTAGGTTGAAAATTTAAAATTCCCTATCTTTATCTACCAGAAGTATTTTTCATTATTCCATTAGTTATTTCCATTCACTCCTAAATTTATTCTATTTTCAATACTGCAGTAATTCCTAACAGCAATTAGAATCTTACTTATACTGACTGGGCGTTTAAGTGAATCAACAACATGCCTTGTCTTTACTCTAAAAATCTTTAATAACAAATCAGCCAAATTTCCATTTGGATGAAAAGATTTTTGCTTTGTCATGTAACATTTTCTTTTAGGATCCTTTCAGTCTGCATGCTTCTCTCTGATTTAAATAAGACAGTGAATTATTTTGAATGAACCAAATGCTTCAGTATTTTAGGTCTTCTTTGCATGGTAAGACACTAATTGGTCAATGTTTCTCTTCCTGAAGCTGAAATGTTATGTAGCTGAGCTCTTAGAAGAACCTAAGGGAAATGACTCAGCCACAAAAATGGAAGGTAATAATATACTTAGTTTATGTCAATTTATGTCCAAAATGTATTTAATACGTACAGCACAGAACACCACATTTTGCAACAATTAAAGAGTATATTCCTGTTTCTAAACTCGAGGATTAGTTTCTTTCTATCCACGTTTCTGATTATAAACATAGACACATTTTTTATATACACAAATGCATAAAAGCCACAAAATTATTTAATCCATTATAAACTGGAGATATAGGAGTGTTTTGAGATACATCTGTTAAGTAGAGACAGTTTATCTGAGCCACCAACTATCAAATTTCTAGAAAAAAGAGCAACTGACCTATGAAGATGTGGGTCTAAAAAAGAACCCAAACCACTGCTATTTTGATGCTAATAGTTACGTGAACTTTCCAGGTATTGTTACCGGACTATTTTGTCTGGTTTTCTATGGAAACAATGCTTATGCAGTCATGTTATTTTTAAAGTGTGCATTCAGTACAGTGTGAACCCTTTTTCCAGTTTCAGTTCCAGTGTGGGAGAGAGGTGGGAAATTCAAACATGAGGAAAATCTTGCAAGTTTTGGGCAACTAGATAATTAAATAAAGGAAAGCAACCTTATTAAGGCTCCCGCAGTGGGGAAAAATTGTAACATGAGCTGACACTGGGGGATTTGGAATACATTGCAGCTAGAGACCTATATGGGAAAAGTTTAAACTGAAATTCATGCTGCATTAAAATCTCACCAAATAAATTCATCCTAAGATAATTTATTTATTCAAGGACATAATTCTTAATTCATTGATAGAATGATATTTAAGGCAAGGTTTGGACTCAGTATTACTTTGATTTGTACTTATGCCTTACATCAGTTTATTATGTAAAAATATTTATTTTTCAGCATTTGATTTTTTTTCCTTTCATTATTCTTCATTTCTATCCTGTATATTTACTTCTTTCCTTTGAATATGCCTGAGACAGCTTTATCTGCTCTAGGTGGGAAAAGGCCCTCCCATCTCTAGGCTAGAAGGAACTTTTTTTAGGTTCAGTGGCTAGATAACTGTGTTGAAACTGCCAAGACCTATTCAGTGACTGTCTGCAGAATCAAATGGCTGGAGAGACAGCAGGAGTAAGCTTATCAAGTTTTTGTTAGTGGGGACTGTGCAGAATCAGAAAATCTTTTCAGAAGTGCTTAGCTTCCCTTTCTGCCTAGTATAGTACCCCACAAATTACCCCTTCACCAACCTTAGAAAATAACACCACTGAGGTACTTTTCCCAAGAGTTCAAAGCCATGGGACCTACTTGTTATTTCAGTGCATTGTAATGAAAACTGCTAGGTCCCAGAGGGCACCAAAAGGCCGGATGTGTGCTGAACCTCACTTGGGACCTGCCTATGGATTTTTTGGCTGCATTTAAGCTAAGGTCTCGACATCCTCACCTTCTCAAGTAATGTTTTAAGTACACATGTTCTGCTACCTACAGTTCTGTCCTCCTGACTGGACTTGTAGGATGGGGCTTGGACTCAGCTTATGTGTAGCCTTATCTCTATTGCTGCCTCCAGCTCAGTCTCCTTCCATTTTTGACTGATCTTCCTGGATCGGCTGACTCGTTGCCTCGTCTTATCTGGATTTGTCACTTGGATCTCTTGATACCTCCACCCCTGATCAGAACCATGGGACTGCAGCCTGTGGGAGCATCACTGCCCAGCCTGGAGTGCTGAGGTAATCACGGTTCCTGGCTCATCTCAACCTGAGAGCAGCCCCACTCCTGCTGCTCCCTGACAGCTGGAATAGTTTTTCTGAAAAAAATTATTTTTAAATTAAACATATATAAATTAAATATCCAAGCATAGTTTTTTTGTTAATCTATTAATGCTAGAAGCAGTTTCAGTGAAATATTTGGTATAAGAGCTTAGGTATTAAAAGAAATTATTAGTGGGTATGCATTCTGGGATTTTAGTTCTTTATGTTATTGAAATACTCTAATCGATGGCAATGGAGCAAAAAGCAGCTGTTCTAACTATGAACTTTTCCTACATCTGTAAGGAAGCTTTAAAGCAGCCAGCCAGATTGCTTGTGTAAGTGTTTTGAATAAAATCATCAGTATCTGCTAGGATAAGCTTCTCCTAACATCTGTCCAAGAAACAGTACCATATAATTTAGAAATAAAGTGCTAATCTAGTGCAATATTTACTTTCACATGGCACCTGATGCATAGTTCTGTCATGAAGAAAAATGAGTATGAAAATATCAGAATTCAGACATGACTCAGTTTGGCTTATTTAAACTTCAGGTTGATTAATATGTGAATGTGAAACTGAGATATTCAAAGTGATTGATACAGGGGGTTCCATGAAAAATTCAACCAAGTTTCCTCCAGAAGCCACATTATTTTGCAGTGTCTAGAAGAATATACTCCTTAATAAGAAAGGTGAATAAAGTTTCAAATTTCTTCTGTTTTACTTTCAAGGGAACTAAGCTGAAATTGAGACTGGGTCTCATTTCTGTCATGATTAAAGCATCATTAGGAGTCTGTTAGTTACAGGTTCACTGACTCAGACATCCTGCTGTCTGTATCAGACCAAATTGTTTGGGATCTAAATCTACAGTCTAGGTTAGAAATGAGTATTCTACAGGTTAAGTAAGTGAGAGAACAAAGTGCCACATGATCGGGGGCCAGAATCACTGGATACCCACATTAAGAACAGGCAAATATTTGAAAATCATGTTTATATTTACTGCTTGCCATGGTCTTGTTCTCTACTCTCTCCCTTCCGCACCGCCTTCTTTTCAAATTCAAACTGTCTTCACTTGGCTAGGATGGGAAGCAGAAGTGGTGAAATATCTAATCTTGTAAATCTTCCAGCCCAGCTGTGGAGAATCAAGTGGCTTTAGACAGTTGGAATACAGTTCAAAAGAGCAACCACAATTTTTGGTGTTTTTCCAAATGTTGAGAAACTATCTGGTTTACCCATCACTCTTTGTAATGTATTAGAAAGTAAATACACTCTGTCAATGCACAAAAATTTTATGAAAGTAAATGTGCTTCTGACCTGCTGTCCACTTGTAGGCATGAGTCTGGCTGGCTTCAATGGGAGTTTCACATAGGGAATACCTTTGTGATCAGACGTGTACTGCAAACGAGATAATGTGTATTAACGCGTGTGTTTTCTCTCTGGAATCAATTACAAGTGAGAAAAGAAAACTGTGAATATAATAACTTTCCCATGGACTGAAACTGCACAACTACTTCATCCATCCATGCAATGCAATTCTAGAAGTAAGCATAGTAGAAGACATCCAAAATTAAAAGGTTTGGTCAACTGAAGCATGCCCTTTGTCATATGATATTGAAACTAGAGGAAGGGGAAAAGGGTACAAAAAGCTGCTACATCCTTCATCACAGAACCTGGTAGAGGATCTGAGACCAATACTCTTACATTGTCCTAGAAACAAGGTGTAAGAATGACTACTGAGTTTGTGAAATACAGTTAGACAGACTTTCCTGTCTGGTGCAGTGGGAGAACAATTACTTCTTTCATCCTGATGTTATGCATATATTGAAAACTTAACACCAAGAAAGGTGATTGTTATGAGTGCTATGGCTCTATGATGCTGTGCAAAAGTGAGCTACACTCTTGCATATGTTTTCTCCAATTTCATATCTGATGTCTCATCTTAGTCATATCATCTTGCCTCAGGCTTGTATTCTGAAAGCAGACTTGAGCCTCTGTGTTCCATGATTTGCCTGCACATGGAAACTGAAGATGGAATTACAAGTAGATTGTAGTGATTCAGAGATTCTGTTCTGAAGTATTTCTGTTCAAAGCTAATTCCAAGTTTCATCACCAAATCTTACTAAACACAAAAGTTTGACAAATCATACCGCTGACATTTTAAACAGCATAATAGGTTTTAATATCAAATGTAATTAAAAAGAACAGTTTGAAAATAGCTTAATCTGCTCAATAAGGTACAGAATGATTCACATATGGAAACACTCTTTTTTCCCTTAAGCATAAGGTAGAATTCTAGAAATAGTATTTTCTTGCTATTAAATTTACTTCTCTTTCTTTTCAAAATATGTTCCTATTTGATAAATTTCTTATCTATGAGGTGATCGAAAGAAACTTTTCCTTTGCTAGACCTGAAATGTGGTTGAGGTCTGAATTGAAATTTAGATGAGATAACTCTTTGCAGTAGTTTATATTGAAACTAAACTCCAGTGCACTAAAAAGAGAACTTCTACTTAAAACTGAAATCATATTTGCACACTAGACAGCTGATACTTGGATCAAAGTGTGCAAAAATGTTTAGTCCTGTTCACAAAGTAACAAAGTGCAAAGTTAGATGTTATTTCAACTTTTTTGTCCTCAGATACTTACATTACAGCTTACTGCTGAATACATGTCAGTAAGTAAAAAGTAATATAAAATATGTTTTACAAAGATGCCTGGATTGCCTTTCATAGTGTATTACTAAGTAATTGAAACAAATCATTAAACGGATCAGGAGCTAAGCCTGTAGGAAGGGAGGGATGTTGGCACAGACTGTTATTTTAATTTAATTCAATTCTGTTAAAGTATTTTATAGTACCTAAAAATAACATTTATAATCAGTGACAAACTTACAGACTAAGAGTCTTAGTTTTGAGTATATTGATTAACTTTCAGTAGAGTATATATGAATTATTTACAGTTTGAACATGATCTGTTAACCTGGAATATTGGTTAAAATGATGAGACAATTCAAACTGACTTATTTCCATAGTTGATAGATTTAAGGAATATCATGACATAAAGATGACTTGATTGGTCTGTGGTCAGTGCGCTGATGTAGTTAACCAGCTCTAGAGGACAATATTGTTCAGTGATGACACTTAGTTTGACACCTCTTTTTGGCTATTAAGACTCAATTTTATTGTTGTGGTTGCACTGTTCGTCCAGATCAGCTCAGCAGTTCTGTCTTGCATAACCTAAAACAAATTTAAATCTGAAAGTGTACTTTGTTTCCATGTTGCACTCTTATTTTTAAATCCCCCTATGAATTCCCAGAAAAATAAGACTGTAAACACTGAGATTTTTCCTTGCTCTGCTCCCTGTGTGTATGCCTGCCCATGTGATTACTTACCTTAGATTCACTGAAGAAGAAGCATCCAGAACTCTTTAACTTCATCTATGGTTTTGTAATCCTTAATCAGATATACTACAGTGATTTTTTTAAAAGGAAAACAGAGAACCTAGTGTAATTGAGTTGCATACTGTTCATTTTTTATTTTCTTGTGTATCATTTTGTATTTGACATTAATTTCATGTTTATTCATATATATGAATACATAAGACAGGATGGATATTTTAAAACTAATTTAAAAAGAGGTTTAGAATACAAAGGCATATCTTGAAATTCCACTATACTATTTTAAAAATGTTTTTAGGTTTGAATTGAACTTTTAGACCTGAATGTATTTATAAAAAAAATATTACGTAGATTAATGCTTATTGTAGAAGCAGAGCTAATATTCTAATATAAAGTGAAAACATGCTTATTTTTAAAATAACCAGTTTTGAAATGTATTTTGTTGATTTTGGTGAACAAAACTGGGTGTTTCTTGCAATGAACAGCAACAAATAACTGAACTTCTCATAACTGTAGTGTCTAATGACCCCAATTTTTATTTCATAACAACCTATGAAATAGGCCAATATTCTTTTTTTCACAGGTCAAGGTTAAGGTACATTGGTTATGATCTGGCACCATAATCTAAATGAAGGAAAACTGAATCTTCCTTCATTTAGAATCAAAACAAAACCAAATGTCTTTCCAGTTGTGTAAGATACAGAACTCTTTGAACAGTTTTCAGAACACTCCTTATGGATTTGAAAGTAAATGAATCAAGGCACGGAAATATTACTAGTCATATATTTTTGAAGAACCAATTGAAACTACAGAATAATACAAATGTCAGTGGAGGTGAATAACTTACAGGTCAGTTCCCAGAAGAAATAAATTCAGAGAGTTGTTACTCTTCAATGAAAATGATCAGTCTGTTGTTATTGAGCAATTACCTGGAAACATGGCTGTCATGTTTATACTTTCACTTAAAAGAGCTAAGTTCTAGCGTGGAGGAGACACCATAAAACAGTCAGTAATTGACTGCTCAGGATACTGTCTGGAGGTATGCAGAGATAGCTTCAAACCTGCATCTCTGGCCCTCTGTATGTTCCTGTAGCTCCTGCATTTCCCACTGGCTGTTGGGATTCTAGGATTAACTTTTATGAATGCCTCCTGTTGAAGCACTTTTGTTGACATTAATAATTAAATGTTCAGTAGACCTCAGTGATTTTGGTTGACTTTGGGTTGGGGTACAGAGTATTCTGTTATATTCATTCTAAACAGTATGCAAAAAAAAAAAATAATAATAAGGCTCAGGAATATTGTGCCTGATAAGGAGATGATTTCCCATACCAATTCAGAATTAGAGAAATTTAAAAGTATAAATAATTTATTAAAGTTTCTGTGTGTACATACTTATGTACTTAAGAACAGATAAGATAGAGTATTTCTCATTAAAGAGAAATACTGCTGTTCATAACCTGCCATATCATAACAAAATACCTCTTTTTTTACCTCCTGACCTTTTCCTCACCTCTGGATTTCTCTGCACTGTATTCTCTTTTCCACTCAAAAGCCTTTAGCTTTTTCTGCCTTTAAAGCATTCTTCTCAAACTTGCAAAGCAGGAGGTTAATCTGAGAGTGAGATGTGTTTTCAGCTTCTTCACACAAAGTAAGATTCAGTCCTTTTTAACAGTCTTACAGGATTAAAAGCTCACAGCTTTGGAAACTGCTCCAAAAGTGAGCTAAATTAGAAAACAGCACAAGGTAACTCAGTGGATTTATCTAAACAGCTTTCCTCCTTTGAAAATATTTAATTTTACTTCAAGCATAAATGAGAAGTGTTTGAAACATCCAAGGTCCCAGGGGAGCAGGAAAACTAAAGATTAAAACTAATATATCTTTTGATACTGTTGGCAGTGTCTGGAAGAACAATGCCAGGAATGATTGTGTTTGGAGACTGAATCAACCTTTCATCATGAGAAAGTCTTGTAGTTTATTGGTATTATGCTTCCAGGGAGTCACAGATAAAAATTATAACATCATGTTGTAATTAGCAAAGGAATGAAAAAAAGCCTATCAGTCTATTTTGTTTCACATGTTTACATCTAAAACAAATATCATTCATTAAATTTAAATTAATAAATTAAGTAATGGGCTGCTACAAGCCTTAGTTGCTTTCATTTCAAAGCAGGACAGGTACACCCCACCTTACTCTTAAAAGTAAGAACCGTGTTGTATAATAAAGTGGTTTTGGTGTATCTTTTATAAGTAGGTTAGCAGGCTGCTGCTGCATTCACTTCCCAGCAGACAAGACTTTTTCGCTTTTGGAATCTAATTTTCTTATAAACACAAATTAATTTAAGAAAGGTCTCTAACAGAGGAAGCATCTGAAAGCATTCATTTATTTTGCTCTGAATTCTATCACAGAGATTGAATAAGTCTTAAGAAGGCCAGACTCAACAAGATGATAGTATGTTTCTATAGCTCAAGCTTTTGACATAGTGCTGACAGTATGCAGAGCAAGCTGTCCCCAGGAGTCCGTTTTTCAACAGGAATTGCAGAGAACTCTGTTGTGGAGATGACACAGAAGTCTTCATGCTTTCTAATTTGAAATTATTTTTCTTTGGAAGCCTGTGAAATGAGAGGCATGGTTGTATCTTTTGTTACAGTCAGAATCTTCCAAATATCAGTTTGAACTTTTTAGTGGTGTCTTTCATTCTCCTTGTTCATATCTCAACATAACAGTCTTGCCCTCTGACTATAAAAAAGGAACAATGGGGAAAGTAGGTTGAAAGGAACAATTTGCCTGATCTCAATATGATCTAATATTCCTTAATAATGAAAAAAAACTAAGTAAATTGAGATAAAAATGCAAGTTTAATTTACAAAGGAAATTGAGGCATGGGAAACATTATTCATTGAAGAAAAGGAGCACACTAGAAGAGCTGATGAGAAAACACTTTTCCAAATCAGGTTCCTATTGTACAATCTGGTCCTTTTAGCAAAGTACCAAAAACGAGTGGGAAATTTACATCAGCAAAAGCTTATCAGCAGCTTTTACAAAACAAGTGGCAGTGGAAGATTAAATAAAGATGGGAAACACCCAACACTTTGAAAATAATGCTTATTTTTTGCTGCCTGAGGATGTCTATGTCAGTACTCTAAATCAAAAAGAAAAGAAGTGGTGTGGATATTCAGATTGGACATAAAAGTGTGACCTACACTGTATGAGTGATAATTCAACTTTGATAAATGTAATAATGGAATTAAAATTTATTATTTTCCTTATGTGATAAATTGATTTCAGCTATCAAAATAACTTTTAGCTTAGGAAAGCACAGCTAAATTTTCTTATGCATCTAACACAAAGAAAACTTACTTGTGACTTGGGCTCTGTACAGTAAAAACAATAAATCATACTGTATGAAGTTCTGGTAGATTGGATGTCCCTCCTCGTGCCTGTATTTCAATTTTAGTCAGAAAATGCCAGATCCAAGACAGCAAATCTTCTTATGGAAACATTCTGGGGTCAGCTTGTTTGTTTCAGTTTTGGTTTTGGTTTTGGTTTTGGTTTTCCTGGAAATGTCTTAAAGTTATGATTAATTTATTTTAGTTTATTGTAGTTCTTAAGTAAGTAAGACATCAACAGGTAAGGTTTTTGGTCACTTACACAGAAAGCCAGTATTTTAAGTTTCTCTTTCTCCTGATTTGAACTTCTTTCACTTGCCATCCTAAGTGGAAACCATCAGACTGTTGGCTGTTGAAGCTAATTTTACAGCTCAGTCTATGTACAGATATTAGAATTTCACAGAAAAAGCAGGCAAAAAAAAATATAGAAAGTTTTAATATTCCTTCTAGACAGAACAGAAAAAAAAAGTGTTTAGGCTGGATAATTGGTCAGATCTCACAACAATCTTTTCTCTTTATCATTTGCTCTTGTTAAAGACTATAGTATGGCTCATTTTCTACATTCCTCTTTCAGTATAAGCCTATGTCCTTCCTGAAGGATAGAATAAGATGTTTATTTTTTTTATTCATACGGCATATGTCAAGCAGTGTGTCTAATAAAGACATATCCACTCCCCGTCATCTGGTCTATTTAGATAGTGGTAGTTCATTAAATTGATGCTGGGAAAACCTGTGCCATTGGGACTCTTTTCTGTTCCTGGGCAGGGATTTAGTGCCTGCTCACAATTTTTCTTTTAATTAAGATCCATATCTAAGCCCAAATGAATTGTTAATAGAGAACTGCTTGCTCAGTAGAAGGAGGGAAAACAAAAAGAAAATAAAGAAAAAGAGAAGAATACTCTTGAACTAAAACAAACTGTAAAAAGAAAAGGATTTAACCACTTTTGTCGCTGGATATCTTTATTTTGATTAGAACTGCAGTTTTGGTTAAATAAGGAGAAAAAAAAGGCAAATAATCTACTATTAAGCATGGGCTGACAGAAATATTTGCCTTCCAGAACCCAGATAAGTAACTCCGAATGCTTAAAAGGTGATCTCTTTTCTTTTCTCACATCTAATTGAAACTTGGTGCATTTGGATTAAAAAAAAGCCAAAGAAAACTATTTATTAACATTTCAGTGGGATGACATGAAATTAACCTATCTGGACCTTTTGCTTGTCTCAGTGTAAAAATTCTTTGAATATCTTCTTTTGAATATTTTTGTGACTAATTTATCTGTGGACAAGTTTGAAAAAATATATTTGGGCTTTTTGATAGGATTTCAGAAAGTACTGAGAATTTCAACTGCTATGGGAGCTCTCTGATTTGATGAAACAAATAATTTCTGTCTAATGCCTTCCAGAGATAGATGTTACTACCAGGGGAAGAATAATAGGACTCATTTGACAAAAAATTTTTGTTATATCTATACTATGGTTCAGCCGACTTCAAGTCTTGGATTGGGACTTGTCTGTGCTTGAGCATCTGTACTCCTCCTGTGCTCAAGTGTTCAGCTTCAAGATTCAGCTGAGTCCTCTTGCAGACCAGAGGCAGAGCATGGCAGAACATGGAAGGAGGGAGTTTATGTTCAAGTGCAGGCTTGAACCTCCCAATCCAGCAGTACAAACAGAGCTCTGCATTGCACCCAGGACCAGACACACTGACACCAATGCTCAGTAGTGTTTTTGAAGAAGTAGTTCAAATCCATCGGGTGTTCTCTCTCAAGAGGTCAGAAACAAAAATGAGTGAAAAAAAAAAAAAAAAAAGAAAAGAAAAAAGAGAACAGCCTGCACCACTGCACTAGTAACTGTCTTGAAAAGAAGAACTAAAGTCTTGAATAGAAGAACAAATGTCTCAAAGGAGTGAATATTTTTTAATTAGCTCTTAAGAAAATGCAAGAAAATTTATATTACTCTTCTCATTCATTCTTCCACACTGACCATTTTCTCTTGCAGAAAAGCTCTACTGATATTGTTTAGAGATTTTTACTCTTCATATTTTCATCCTTTAATGACCTGGCAGTATTCTTTTTAGATCTCATTATCATGAATTTTGTTTCTCTAGTTCCTGTTCTGATATTTGTCTGAATATCCCCCTGTGTATGAAATGCTCAGATTACCTCAATTGTATGCATTGCAATTTTTAAATTAGCTGATGGAAATATTTCACTGACTGCACATGAACTGTTCAGTATTGGATACAGTGGGTTTTTTTTAGCACAGCCTCATGCAGGACATTTAGCAAATATGTTTTCTCATCTGGAATAAAGTTAATGTGAGTACTAACATCTGTACTGGCTCAGGTGAGTGCCATAATTTATTTATTTAATTTTTTTATGAAGTTGGATCTCTTTTCCAAATATCACATCAGCCCAAGTCATGTCTTTGGGATCTTTTAAGCAGCTGTTAAGGTAATGAAAACCTGCTTTCTGTGCTGCCAGCTCTGCACAGATGCTGTGGACAACTACTTTGGGAGTAGAAAAAAAAGTCCTTCAGATTGCTGAAAAATCAAATCTGTAGTGCAATGAGGAGTTGAAACTTCACAGGATAACTGCTGAAATAGCATGTGTAAGATGTTCAGGAAACACAGATAGGTTGACTATTATATTCTTCTCTTCTATTGACTTCTAAAATCTTTCTTCTGATCCCATTTCCAAGAAGTATCTCACTGATTAACGAATGAATGAGGTATTTTTAGTAGGCCGCAGACTCAATTCCAACTTGCAAACCCATGGAAATTCTATATATATTTGTTTAATTTTTTTTTCCTCCCAAGTGACCTCTTTTAGCAAAGAGCTGTGAATTTTTAGTCTTTGATATTTATGGCTGTCTCCTACAAAACTTCATTCCAGGCAACGCATTACTTCTTGAACAAGGACATTCCACTTCAGCAGCTGGAGTAGACTTCATTCTTTGGAATCGGAGATAACTTACTATCACCACCCTCAAGTATTTCATATTTGACGAGAGCAAAGAAACGCGAACCATAGATTTGGTGTATGTGATCAGTGTCCCACAAAATTGCTGACTGCAATACAAAATTATTTTTTTAATAGAATCTCAAAGAGATGGCCCCTTGAAGTTTTGTGGTTTCTTATAGTCTTAATAGCAAACAAAATAATCTTTGTAGGCATAAAAATTACTTCCTGTGTGAAAGTGATTAAAAATTCTGGAGAAATGATGAAGCAGTGCAAGGTCTAAGTAGGTCTAAAAGCTGTTTCACTCATTTTTTACAGCAGTGGCTTACTGGAAGTGTACTCTGACTATAAATGTGTAATAATCACAAAAGCATTTCTCTGTACATCTTTGGTATATTGTGCCATAAATGAGAACATTACACATACATATTGGGAGCAATTTGGCTAATAAGATGCAAATTAGAGAAGAATTTCTGTAGAAAACATGGGTATTTTGCATCAAGAGAAGTAAAAAATGAGAAAAACAACACACAAGGAAAAAAGGGGGCCAGTTCAACTTTCTAAGAATACATATTGAATTTTATAAATATTTTTAAATTATTTTTAGGGAACAAAATGGATGAAAAGACAGTCATCACAAAAAAACAGTCCTCTGGAAAAGATACCATCTTCCTTAAACTCTTTACAGAGGCCATATTGGCTTTACATATTAGCATCATTTGTCAAGAGAGCTTGCAAGCTGCCAGGTGACATGGATATCATTTGTGGCACAGGGTATATGCAGAGGGACTTCCTGATGCCAACAGCCTTACCTCAACCCAGCTGGAGCTAAGTGTGGCAGAAATGGACCACTCAGGGGCGGGTTAAATCAGTGAACTGAGTAAAGGGGCACTTCAGCAGGCGGAGATCCAGCACACAAAGTAACTGAACATGTCTCTGCTTTGGCTGCTGTGGTTCAAACAGGGAGCTCGTATCACAGATATGTCTCCAGGACCAAGAGTGACCATGTCACACAGAGACCACTGGTAGTCAGCAAGGCTCCCTCTTATGCAGCTACATATTAGAAACATGAATGAACTGCATGGGGAATGTGGTCCATTTCTTTGTCAGGCTGAATATAAAGAACAATATGCCTTTCATTTCTCCACTAAAAACACAGAGGGTCCTTTAAAAACTTAAATCTGCTAGGAATCTATTTTTCCATGTACTTGTAATAGAGATGATGTTTGTCTAAAAATATAGAGATTATTTTACTCAGAAATTCAAAAAAATTCCAAGGTTTTTCATCAGGTCAGAATTACGGCATTCTTATACCAATAATTCAGTTTTATGCATTATCCTCCCTGCTGCTCAGTGACAAAACTCATGTTCTGAAGCAGTTAGAAACTGGTAACACTGCAAACTTTTGACCTTAATTCGTAAGTAAGCCACTGAGCCACAGCCTAATCAGTTGCAAGTTTTGCGGCAATTATGTCTCATATGAAGAACAATTTGTGATGAGGAAGAGGCAGGAAAAGGGAGGTCAGAACTGATAGTTAGGGTGGGTTTTTTTTTTTTTTTTTAATGTCTGTGGTGACTGTGATAACACAAAGTATTGTTTCAGGTAACTGTTCAAAGAGATTAAACTCAGGTAGATGGAACATCCTTATCCCACTGCAGAGTACTTCAGTATATTTCTGTCAGAACATAGTGAGGGATAGGCTCATTGCTGAACACAATCAGCTTTAAAATGGTTTTGCTCTGAAAACAGGTTGAAAATTTTCATCTTCTGGCCTAATTTCCTGTGAGGAGAAAATGTTAGCACCTTCTGTCACCTCCTGCAAAAAATCTAAGCACAGGGACTTGGTATAAGCATTTCCATGACTGACAGCTTCTTTTGGATTCAGGGCTCTGCATCCAAATCCAGATGGGATATAGCCTCTGTAATGATATCCAATCAGTGGTTGCAGTTCTTCCATGTGTTGAATCTGATGCAGGCTTGTTTGCACTGTCCTGGAATGGTGTGTATTCCAAGTATGTACTGTGCTGGAACAATTTTCTGCTTTTGGCTGTGGAGATTCTACACTTGTTAGAACAGGAGATATACTGTAATTAGGGGTCCTCCCTTTTACTGAGTAGAAAAAAAAGTATGCATTAATATTCTAACCAAGAGACATTCTGGCTTTTACTCCAAATCTAGAGCAGATGCATGTGAAACATGACATTCCCTGCTCAGAATAATTCTCATGAAACCTCATCAGGAATAATGTACAGTACTTGAATATACTATACTTGGAGCTCCATCATCCTAAGATTATAGTAAAGAGCATGTAATACACGTCTAGATAGCCACTGAAGATAATCTATTCCACATTTGAGAGTTTTGTTATGTTTAGAAAGGCAAAGATTTCAGGTCAAGACTGAGAAAAAAAAAAAATCCTAGGAATTTTTGTCCAGCTTGAAACAATTTAACGGCCCTGATTTTTAAAAGATGCCGACTTGAAAGGTCTCTCAGTATATATCCCATGAAAATGAGCACCTAAACCCACTTGAAAAAAATTTGACATTTGTCCCTAAAGTGTAAAATTTTGTTTAACTCAGATGACAAACTGAAAAAAAAGTATAAACACTCAGGGTATAATGACTGTCTTAAGAAATATTAACTTGTTCAGATATTTCACAACCATGTCTGAATATTGACACTTCTGTTTTGTAAAATACCTTGGATGGTGTTGTAAAGATACAATAACATTATAATCGACTTTGATATGTGCAAATGATATTCCAATATTGGTATTTTAATTTAGATCCTTATTTTCTCATAAAATGTGCATTAATACAGATTTTTTGCCGCACTTCCATGGGCTTTTGTTCATTTTCAAAAGGTGAAGAGCTGGAAAAGAGAAAAATTCTGAGGCAAACAAAAAGCAAATATGCAAACCCATTCCTGAAATGCTAAGAACTATTAAAGACTTTCTGAAGGGACCTGGAAGAAAAGCTGTTAGTCCCAGCTAAATAATTATGAAATTGAAATAATTTTGCAGAAACTGGTTTAAATCTCTTTATAGTTCCTTCCGAGTTAGAATAAAATAATATTTAATGTAATTTAATTTCTTTCACTCAAGTATATCCTGCTAATTGTGAAGGTTTCAGCCACAAGTAGAAGCCCCTCTATGGCTCCTATTGCAAACAAAAATTTATCAAAGTAAATACTATTATATACTTGAAGATCCTCATTAGAAGTGAATTAAGTTAAATTCATTTTAGGTAACTTTAAAACTGAATAAGAATCTGATGTAGATAGGTAATTGGCTTAATTTAGCCACTCTAAAATTCATTAGTTTTTGTGACTAATTCTGTTTAAACAATCATCATGGAAAGTGTCAGGATGCAACTAACACTGCTATTGGCTTTGAATGTTAGTGATTTCAGTTATTACATGGAAAAAAATACAAATACTTGTCAGGACAAAGCTTTGCAGTGGTTAGCTCTGTAGTCACAAAACATATGGTACATAGTGAGAAGTGCATTTTGACTTTGAAAAATGTCGTATATTCCTGATAATCTAGTAATAATATACATTTTTTTCTTTTTTTTTAATTTGAAGAGCAGTAAATATCACTGTATCCAGCTAATGGAATTCATGCAAATAGTCATAGTGACTTTTTAAAGAGAACTGAGGCTGACATCCGTGGTGACAACATGGTGATTCCCTAGGAATGTGATTTATGAACCTGTGGTACATGAATTATAAGGGCAGTTGATTCAGCTGTTGTCTGAAAAGATTTACTCCCACAGAAGGACAGGTGGCCTCTGAACTCCCATCCTTTAACAGCTTGTGCTTGAAAAGGATATTTCTCAAGTGCACCTGCACATAAGCCCTAATTCAAAAGGCATGCTGAGCTGCTGCATTACTTGATAGATTCTGTTCATGTTTCCTTCTTTGTTCCTTTTGACTTAACAAGGGTTTGGTGCTGCAGTATTTGCAGATATATTTTGCTGATTACTTTCTTCCTTCAAGAGGAAGTGTCTTTCTACAACGACCAGACATAGAGCATATAATCTTCACAGCAGCTCAGCCTATACTAAAACAACAGGTAATACACCCAGGGGAAACCACAGAAGGGATTGCATATTTTACTAAAATTGTAGGAAAAGGAGGCTTCCAACCTCAAAACCAAATAAAGACAAACCTCATTTCTCCAACCAATTCCAAAACTGGGGGAGGGCAGTGGAGGGGGGCAAAGCACTTCTCCCAGCCCCAGAACAGATTGACCCAGGAGAATACTTTAATGCATGTGGTGTTGGGCTGCAAGCGATATCCCTGGGCCATGGTCCTCTGTGACTAATTCAGAGCTATAGGTAGGCTTCATCTGTATCTGTGAAAGAGAGACGTGTTAAAATGACAGCTGAATATGATGCAAGCCTTTTTTCTGGTTGAAAAGCATACTGAGCATAACAGCTACATTGCTAAAGAAGAAAACAAGGGAAAAGCAGAATAGGGGAGACAAATTATGTAAAGCAAGAACTTCTACTTTATGCTCTGTTTAATGAATTCTTTCATTTACAGAACAGCTGAAAAATCTGTTTGATGAACTAAATATGAAATTTATAATGTTTTATATGGAGATTTTCTATCTGATTTTTTGCCTGTCAAGCACAAAAAGTCACGTCAAACTCATATCTTTTTAAAACATTAAAGATTAACTTGAATGGTATTGTATGGGATGGGGCAGAAAGGGTGAATTAATGTAATTCTTTTCTTTTTCAAAACCAACACGAAAAAAATATAAAAAAGGCTTAACAGTTTTTAAGCAGAATGGATCTTCCTTGTTGACTTCTAAAGTCTGTAAAGAGAAACAAATAGGCAGCTAGCTTGATAGATGTCTTTGACTCATTTTCAGAAAAAAGCATCATTGCGTAATAAGATCATGTATTGAGTCCTGTAAACCTGTGACAGACAGTACAGAGAGCAGGACCAAGCTCCTGTCCAGATTTCCCCATATAGATAATTTCTGTGATTTTTTTTCAATGACTTTATAGCTTTAACAGTGTTTCAATTTGCTTTTTAAGTAGATGCTGTGTACAGAGGTGAAAAAACAATTATTCCAAACAGAGAGAAGGCTTTACCAGAATTAATATGCTTAACAAGATGAGAGTCTGTGAAAACAACTCAGCGTGTAGTGGTCAAAAACAAAATCCTTCTATTTGCCCTACTGTATTGCACATAGTAAACAAATGATGGCTATTTAACTGATAAAGACAGGTTTTGTGCACTACTGAGTACTGACGAAAGGATCAGAAAGGATTTCACCTTGGACAAGGAGTCCGTGCCTACACTAACAGGCACCAGGTGTGCCCAGGAGTGCTCACTGGGTCTCAGGCCAGGTGGCCAGCAGTAGCCCATTGTGGTACTAATAAAGAGCCCAGGCCCTTACAACAGTGCAAGCGCATTCTCCCTGCCTGCTGGGAATGACCTTTGCAATGTAGCTGTGTTTGGCAGCTGCTGGGACTATGATGGCTGACATGGGCCGGATGTCTGCTAAGGACCATGCTATTAATTTAAAACTACAGATGGTCATGTTCCAGTGCTAGATGACATTTCTAGTCGCTATTTAATTTAGTAGTACAAATACAGCCTCTAGGTCGCTACCCATAATCCACTACTTAATACCAGAATATTCCATGAGACCAGCAATACAGAAGACATGCTGGGTTCCTAAAGCTATTTCAATAAAACAGTATGTTTGTCTTGGAAAAGCAAAAGAACATGCAGATGTCAATCACTCAGAATCTAATTTTCAGTAAAGAGTATATGTGGATATTCCACTGTATCTGCAAAGATTCTTATATTTTTGTTTCCCCACATAATGTTTCTTTTCTAAAAATTCAAAATACTTTTTCCCCCCAAATGTTCTTTCTACCCTAAAAAGTAACAGCTCTGTAAAACATACATATGTGAAATATAGAATGCAGGCACACACATATACCCCAGCCCACACCCACATCTCCATGTATACTTATTCTCTAAGTGAAAAGTATCTTTTACTACTGACAATAATTGTGAGAGGCTTTGTACTTCTGTGTTGGGTCATTTTTGTTGTTTGTTTGGTTGGTTCTTTTTAATGGGAACTGTTAAAAACATTAACGTGCCGACACATTACTCCTCCAGTTCCTTTCTTCACTATACATTCATGATGCCTCAGTCTCTGGAGTTTAGTACATATTTTGTGGAATTTTTTTCTACAATCTTTAATTTTATCATGCAGAGCAATCACTTAAAATATGCACTTTAAAAATTTTATTCTTTTTCATTAGTGGCAAATTTCAAAAGGGTAAAAAAACCCACTTCTGTTTTAGATCCAATAAACTTAGTAGTGAACAGAAGAAATAAAATTTAAAAACATTTTTAGAGAAGTCTATAAAATTATATCAGAAAAATAAGGAGAAATTTATCTATAAGTATTATTTTTATGAAATTGTTTTACTTTAAAATTACTGAAAGGTTTTCCTTTCTTCATTCTTAAAAGTGGTTAGATTCTTAAGTTCTATCACAAGTGCCATTAACATCTTCAAACCCTGAATTTTTATGATGTTATTCTAGTTCATGTGAATAGCAATGCTTGTGTTCCTGTTTGTGTCACAGATTTAAGGACAACAAAATTAATCGAGTTCCAACTACTTAAAGTTATACCAGTGCTGTAGATCGTACTTGTGTATTTCAGTAAGAAAGAAGAGGATAATTTGGATAATTAACACAACTTTCTGGTTTTTTTACCTACACAAATAATGTAAACAAGTGATTGATGTACGGCAGTATTTGGAATGCTTTCTAAGCTGTAAAATCTATCAGATAATTCTGACTCTGTGATGTGTATTGCACTGGCTACTCAAATCATTCTCAATTCAATATACCCTGTACAGTTTTCAGTAGTTTTAAATTCTCTTGTGTGAGAGAAGTAATTAATTTTTCAAATTTTAACATATGTTGTTTTTCAAAATGTCTAAGCATGCAAGCTGAAATGTGAATGTATCATCCATATAAATGATGTAGTGTGTTGTATTAATACTAAGGAATGAACGGTGTGTTGTTCTGGATGTATCAAAAATAACACTTCGTGGTTCTGGTATTGAACATGAAGGCAGTAGATAATTGTCTGTGTGGCATTTCCAAGCATTTTTGTGCTTTCTTTAGCCTAAATTTAATTAAATGCAAGAATTAATTTACTTCTTATTCTTCAAACAATTAAAAAACTTTAAAACAAAAAAACCCAATATAACTGTTTTAGTCATTATTTAGCATTTTACTCTGGTTGTCATTATAGCTCAAGTGTTAGAATTTTACACAATGGAAACATGTCAGAATAAAACAATAGAGGGTCAGAGAACCAAAGCACTATGTAAAATAAGCAAGCTCCAAGTTAAACATCTCTTGATAGTTAGCATAGAAGTTCTTAACCTTTGGAGTCTGAAACTGTGACAGTTAACATTTTGGGGGGCTTCTTAATATATGTTTGGCAACAGAATGGCCTATTTTCATAGCATCCCTAGTGCAAAATATATGCCTGTGGTGTTTTTGGTCTGAATCCAGACTTCAGATTTCATGATTTAACTTTCAACACCTTTCAATGTAATAAATCATAATAGGCAGTGAGGAATTTACTTATAATGCACAAAACCAAAATCCTAACCCATGGAGACACCACAGAAATCTGAAGCTTCCACCTCTGAGGAGCAAAACAAATATTTTTTAGATTGCAAATTCGTATTAACAAATGGTGTGTTAGTAACACTAAAACAAAAAAGCCCTTTTGTACAATGAAGTCCATTGAGCTCTTTTCAACATAGCTAAATTTGGCAGGTTAATATGAAACAGTGAAGATTCAATGTGAAAAAGTCTAAAATTACTCAAAATCTCAAAATTACTACAAACGTGCACCGCAGGACTGTTTTGGGAAATTAAAAACAGCTTTGAAAGATTAGACTTTCTGCAGACATAATGTGGAAAAAAATTAAAATGAAACACCTTTTGTCACCAAAAGTAAAGTGATTTTTTTTTGTCTTAAAAATATTCATGCAAAGAGGGGGAAAATTAAGAAAAGAAAACAGATTCTTGTTGCAGAAGAGGAGAATCCAAACAAAGGATGCAATGTGTAGTGTCTTCTTGTCTTAGTTCAGTGTGTGAAGTGCTGGAAGCCAGAGAAGGGTGAAGTTACTGTTACAAAAGTAACTTTTACTATTTTGACTGCACAAATCATATGGGAGACCGAAGGGGACAAGTTGCATGGAAAATCATTGCCTTTTTTCAACATTAAAGGCTTACTCATCAGAGGACATTTTCAATAGCGGTAAAAGAAGGATAATGGTATGTAAAGGGTCTCAGGAGAAGAGATGCTCCGTGGGGGTTCATGATCCAGATGTAAACTATTAAATATTTTAGTTGGAAGGTCTTCTTGGAGTGATGTCTGAAAGACACAGAAGAACCAGGAAGCTGCAACTTAGCATTTTGTATTTAGAGAAACTTCTTTTAGGCCATAAAGAGGTAGTTTATTGCAACTAATGTGAATCTAAACAGATTGAGAATAAATTATAAATAATTGTAATTTTATGGCTTTTTGACAAGGTTATACTTAGTTGTAGCAAACATAAAGATGTGAAAACAATTATTAAATGGAGCCTGAATTACATAAATAAGCGACACTGTATATTATATAGTCTAGAAAGTGGAAAAGGAGAACTTTTCACTCACAATAAAAGGCAAACCAAACAAGAATAATTAGACAGTATTCAGCAGACAAACCTCTCTATTTA
Organism: Edolisoma coerulescens; assembly: GCA_013397115.1. Lineage (NCBI taxonomy): Eukaryota > Metazoa > Chordata > Aves > Passeriformes > Campephagidae > Edolisoma > Edolisoma coerulescens. The sequence goes on along the minus strand of VWZW01002957.1, from coordinate 3,939,838 downwards.
AATCTTGCTTTGAAAAGACATTTGAAAAACATTTTGACAGTAACATATTGTTTATTCTTACTCACAATTATACTTCTCATTTATGTAAGACAGTAGGCATCAGAAATATGCCTGTGTTGGGATGACACCTACAAGAGGAACAAAAGATATTTACAATTGAAAGCTGTCCCCCAGGGATGGGTATTTTCATAAGGAACTTCCTTTGGAAAATGAAGTAAGGAGGCACATTTGCTTCTTCTGTACCTTACCTTCCATGTAGCTGCAAGGTGGAACATGACAAAGCTGTCGGGTGAAAGTACCACACAGTCAGGTGAAAGTACCACACAGTCGCACTTCCTCTTCCAATAAAATTCTTTCCCAAATAACCCCTTCACCCTGAATAAACCGTTTTTATATGGGATCAAAATAAACCTCTGAAAGGACCCAGCTGGGAACTTGAGATAAGAAAAAGGTGGTACTATTGTCCTGGTGCTATCTCAGACATAGTGGGAGGTTAACAAGCTGGGGAGGAAGAATCTATCACTGATAATGGACATAAAGAATGCAGAATTTATGGGTCACAAGGAAAGCCAACTCAACAACTGTGCTGAAAACGGCTTGGACTGGGTAAAAGGTAGTTTCAGCAAGGGGAGATAGTGACCAACTCACAGCCCACTGACCCAAGAAACCCACTGACTCGAGAAAGACTGGGCGTAGGACTAATTAGTATTAGAAGCAGGGGAATCATTTAACCAACAGAATAAGAGAACAGCGTAGCCAATGAGCATTAATTAATTTTTTTGCTAAAATGTGTAAATAGTGAATTCTTTGAACAACCTTGGGATCCCCACCACTGAGAAGGCCAGGGTGAAGAAGAACAAAAAGAATTCTGCTGGCTCTGTGGGTGGTAACTTCTGTTTGATATCTCAATCACTCTCTCTCTCTCTCTCCCCTCCCATCCCCTTTTCTATTCCTTTCTCTCTACCTCACATTTATTGTTAAATAAAATCCATAGCATTGACTTCAGCATATGGTCTTGTTTGCACTTTAATTTGGGCAGAGGCATCTCTCACTAATCAAATCTTATCACTGGGTCGTGTGACCCCAAAGGATCCTTAATTCTACCTACACGACTGGGAAAGAAAAACACAAACTGAGAGGTTTTGCATTTGTAGGAAGGGTGCCATTCATAGAGCTTTTGGTCTTGCTCTTGTAGTTTGCAAATAGCTGAAGCCATTGTTTACTTTACATATCTTCTGTTTTCATGCCTGAAACTATCAGTTTAATAAACAGTGTGAGGTGCTGCTTGAAATTGAATATCTTGGCAACTTTTGATATGCATATCAGAAGTTACAGAGCACTGTTTATACAGTTTCATAGAAAACAGCTATTTTTCTTCTTTAAACAAATTACTGATGCCTTAATAAAAGCAGGCAAGATTTTAGTATAAGTTTCATACAAATTAGGCAGAAAATTTACGAGAGGAGTGAAACTCTGAGAGAGAGAGCACACACGCCTCTTATACATCCTTTATTATCCTGATAATCTTTGACGGATTTTTTTCTTATCATATTTCTGGATTTCTGCATGATGTATTTTATCCTTCTAGAAAGTATTGCATTCGATTGTTGGTGTTTGGAGAGAACAATACCTAGATCTTTAAATGTATAAACAGATATATAGGTCACATATTAAAAGAATATTGCTTCATAACTCAGATATTGGAAGACAAAGTGAGGAAAGAAAATAATAATTCTCAAGTACCTGTCAAAATTAATTAAAATCCCAAAATCTTACACTAATTTGAGACTTTCACTATCTGTCTTTGATTATTTGGTAATTTGTCCATAACATGATATAACTATAAAAGGAACGGGAATGTCAAGGGATTTTGAAAACTAACTTTGTGACCTTGAAGGAAGAGGATTTCTCCATAACAAAGACTGAACACAAGGTTGAGAATAAAAAGGGAATTGATGTTTAATCAAACTAAATTTGGTTAAAACCTAGTTGTTTTTTTAGTTCACTGAGTAGTGTTGAAAATTATTAATGTCCAAAGCCAACATTAAAAAGTAAATTCGTCAAGGATATTATCGTTACTGCTTATATGACTAGCAAATAAATGTGTTGTGGGAAAAAAAATGAGATTTTTTAAAGCCACTGCCATGTAACCTGCAATCTGACAGATAATTAAATACTGACTGCAGTGACAGATCCATGTTCAGCAATGAGAGATGAAAAGCTTAGACCGAGTCCACCAGTATACCCAAATTTTATATGGTTCAGGTTATTTATGAGCATTATTAAGCCAGTCCTGCTCCAGCATCAATATGCTTCACTTCAAATCTAATTACTTGAGACGCACTTTGGAAAAAGTGAACACAAGTCTTTGTTGGGAGCTCGTGTTGAGGACTTTGCCCTCCTTTCTGAGAGGAACGTGATGTAGAAGCTTTCTTCCACATCACTTTTGAGTTCTGCCTGGGTTTCCCTCTACACATTTCCTTCAGACAGGCTGCTTCCTACACCTCTGTCACCCTCAAAGCCTGGAATAGCTTCTGCCAGTCTCAGGGGAAGCAAAAGGGTACTGTTTGCTTTGCAGTCATCTTGTCTGAGGTATGTCATACCTTTGCCATAAGGTGTTCACAGGTTTTTAGCTAAAATAGGCTGGGTGATAGGCACTTGGTGGAAGAACAGCAGTTAAAGTAAGGTAAATCCAGGTCAAGCCCAGTCAAGTCTTGGGTGCCTGCACTCAGGAGCCCAAATGACCGCGGAAAGCCTGCAACTATTGCCAGTAATGACAAAGTAACACTTACTGGCGCTACAGTCAAAATAATTATCACACACTTTAAAATTACTTTATCATAACTTTGGTTGATTCACTTTGAATGAAGACATAGAAGTTAATATTAGTACTTTGATACAGTTTAAATTACAATTTGAGTCATATGGGAGCTTCACAATTATCAGTAAAGACTTGAAACACAAGAAAGAAAATTAAAGTAAGCATGCTCTCATCCTAAATGTGAAGGAATCATGAAAAGATTTTAAACCACTTCCATGACAACTTTTCATTAAAATCATTATTTAATGGGATTAAAAGTCTTATTTTCCTGTCCCTCCAGAATATGTCTAATAATTACTATTCTCAATTGTACTAAATGGTATTTAGAGGGAAGAACATCGAAGTCTTCAAATTGCTTTTCTGGGAGAGAAGTTTTACCAAATTTACCATTCCACGGAGGCCTAGTGGAAGCTTACCGTAACTGACTGTGATTTTGTCGAGTGGATACTAGCTCCCCAGAAGGCAATAGATTCAGAAAGCTGGAGAGAACCATCTACTTTTCACTGGAGTGGAAGCCAGGCTGATTAAAGATAAAAAAACTACAAGAGAATCAGAATCTGAGATCGATTGCTACCACTGATGCAAAACATCTAATATATAAGGCAAAAAGGAATACTTCTGAACACAACTAAAATGCATTAATTCTAGAAAGTGATTAACTTGAAATGGCAGAATTAACAACTCATGTGTATCCTCCTTTAAGAAAATTAATTACATAATGGATTCCATCATGGCCAACATAAATTTGCACTTTGAAAAACAAAAAGATGATAGATTTTAGTGTTTTACACTTTAAATGCTGAGATGCCTATTCCTCTTTGTTGGATTCACCTGACTATTGAGAATAAAGCTACTACTTATTTAAATATAAATCAGTGGAAAAGATGGGGCAAGAAATCCCTTTTTGAGGTCCTAAATGTTTCCATGCTTGGAATCTAGGAAACAAATATCAGGTATATAAGAAAATTTTTCAATAGGCATTTTAGACACAATATGGCACCCAATCCGGTCTTCAGCTGTTGCTGCAAAAAGACTTGTCTTTATGTAGTGCACCCTGTGAGAAAACTCAGAGACTCTTCAGGTGCCTAAATTGGCTCTAGAGAACTACTTTTAAGCAGATGAATTGCCATCTGTGTGTTCAGGCCAGACACATAGAATAAGTCACATATAGTTGTGTCTGAAAATTTCAATTTACTTCCATGTGTTTTAAAAAGTCCCTGGGCTACTACCCTTGATGTAGGTGTGTACACTGAATCTTTGTATTGATGTCCTTTAGCAGATTGAGGTCTTATGTCCTGTAGATCATTCTGAAGAGATGCAGTTTTAGTGACCATTCAAGAACTCCTGTAGGGTATTGCAGTTTTATCTAATGGGGATGTTATATTTTGAGTCCTATGAAAGATTCATTGTGGCTCCTATGAAAAATTCATTACATTTTATGCATTTGTAAAAGAGGGACACAAAAAACTCCCAAACCAACCAAACACAAGGAAAAACAACCAAGCAAGAAAGAAACAAAACAAAACAAAAGTCCAAACCTCCCCAAACTTATTACCATATGGTTATAGGAACCCACATTATAATTGAAATATAATTGGTTCAAGATGAGAGAAATTCACAGTTTTTGGGAAATCTCTTTGGCTAGCAGGACCTTTTTAACAAGGAATGTGAAAAGTTATTCCCTCTTTTTTTAAAGTAAAAGTGCTTCCGTTGTTAATGTGTCTGAACCAAGGGTAGCTTACATATGTAATTTACTATAACCTAATTCGTTAAGCATTTGAAGTATTCAAAGCAAATTTAGAATACTACTACAACTTAATAGCAGATACACTACTTGACATTTAATGTAATTATTAAATTGTTCTTAGTTTAACAACAAAGGAGCATGTATAAATGAGTTTTTCATAAAAAATGAGGTCTTTAGGTCTCACTGGTGAAAATAAATTTATAAACTATAATCTACTTGAAGTCTGAGGGGTTTTATACCTTTTTTCTTTATGTAAAACACTACTTTTTTTATCTTAGACTGAGTCAAAGTAAACAGGACACAGGAAGCTTTATCTGCCTGTTGAATAGCTATTGCTGAAACAGCACATACAGAGGAGAAAGACAGCCTTTCAGCAAGCTACCAAGATAATTAAGAAAGAAACTTGCCCAAACAATTACTTGGGGACCCTGTAGTAATGATTACAGCTATAGCTTGGGTGTAAAACCTTTTCCTGTGTGTTTAAATGTAAACTCTAAGAGAAGCCAAGAATAGTCTTCTGTACTTTCTGCTTAAGTAAATAGAAAAGGATACAGATTTGCAGTATATAAAACCTTTCTAGACACAAGAAACAGGGGCAGATATTTGTCAGGGCCTTGAGTGAACAGAGAGGCCCTAATTTCTCTGAGCACTCCCAACCCTGCTCACAGTCCCAGGAGCTCCATTTCAGCTCAGCTCTGAGCAGCGGCACAGCTGCCTCCAGCCTGGAGGTTGATCTATTTTGCATCCATCACAATCGTATCTCCAGCTCCTGCTCAATGGGCTCCCAGTTTAGACCCTGGAGGAATGATGAACTTGATTTTTCCCTTCCCCCTTTCTGGGGCTGTCATTAAACACTCTTGCCAGCCCCCAGCTCTGCTGGCAGCACTCAGGCCCTGTGGGGCCATGTTCTGATAGTGGAGGCGCAGCCTGTGCACCCATGTTTTCTGCCTCATTTCCCTCTTGAAGCAGACCTGCACGCAATGGACTAGGAGAAAACTGTATAAGTAGTCTGATCGTCCTAAACTCTTCTTGTTTATTGCCAACACTTTGTTCTCATGTTTGGCTGATGTAGCATTTTGCCAATAATTATACATATGCAACAGAATTAAGGGTGCCACAAGATCTTTGAAAAACCCTCACACATTTTTGTCCCTTGTCTGCTGTGATTCCCGAGGATATCATTATGGCCAGTGTAACAGGCAGAGGGGTGACTGTATAGAGCAGTAGAGCCAGAACCTTAAACGTACAAGCCTATCACACCAGCTGAAGCACGATGCGCAGACATCAGCCATTCCAGTTTATGCACAGGATCACGACCCTAAGTTTGAAAGAAAAGCAATTCTGTTGTGTCAATCAGAAGTAGAAACACACAATTAACTCAACAGATTCAATCAAATCAGAAATCTTGGACAATTACGGCACTTAAGTGAGCCAATGTAACATTATTTTCTTCTTAGGCCTGACAAAATCTTGCCAGCATAAGGTCTTTCACTGAGATTTTAATTAACAACAGGTTGTGGTTAGATGCATAGACATTGAATTAATGGAAAGTAAAATTGCTAAAACATCAAAAGTTAGTGATGAAAACACAATTTCTACAGATAAAAATACACATGAACAATTTAACACTGGTAGTTGGAAACCTATTATCTTTTGTCTTGACCATTAGACCTGCTTAACATATTTCAGTCATATCCAGATTTTTTTACTATGACAAAGTATAATGGACTCTTTCAAAATGTGGATGATTTGCTTATGCCTTTTTGGTGGGAATAAAGTTCAAACGTAAAACAGTGTGACCAGTGGGAGGTATTTGGAAATTCATGAAGACTTACCGCTACCTGATGACTGGAATTTTTTTTTAAGTAATTTTTTTATTATAGAATTCGACAAGTCTTATGAGCCATAGCTACAGCTGGGAGGGCCTCTCCATTTGTCTCTTGACATAATAGGAAAGATGTTGTTGTACATATCTTTACTTTGTATATATCTCTACTTATCTTTGTGACCTACTCCTCTGGCATAAAATTAATTGGGTTAGAAACAGCACTTAGAAACATCCACTGGTAAATCCTATATATATCCATAGTAAATTACTGAACACTTAACATTAAAGGTGACCTCTAAAGGTCATCTGGTCTGAACATCCACTCTCCACCGTCAACGTCTAGGTTTTTAACCTATTTCTAAATTTTAATTTGAATAAAGCTATCAAGGAGTGTAGTATATTCCACAGGGTTTGCATCCAAACAGCCTTTTATGTATACAAGATCAGGACTCCTCTACCCTAGTAAGTTCACCCTAATGTGAGACTCCTAGTCCGAGCTGTATTTGGAGAGGCGCTTAGTTCTGAGGACCCAATTAAAGCTGTTATCTTAAGACATTTTTAATTCTAAAACTTGTGGAAAAAGAAAAATGTTTGATGGTGCTTAGGGTCCATCTTTGATTTTTGATGATTTATACATTACTCCTATTTTGGCAAGTGTTCCGAGCAGTAATGGAAAGATTGGGAATAACATGTAAATTTCAAATACCAAGGGACAGGCCTGGAATAGATGCTTTGCTTATGGTTCCTGAGCAACTGCCAAAGATAATATGTTATGGGTTTCTCAAGCCAAGAAACCAAAGAGGACAGTGGGAAGTGACATGCACAGAGTAAATTAATGTGAGAGATGGTTTCTGCTTGAGTGCTAGTTTCAGGGATACCTTGAGTCCCTGAACTCTGGGCACAGCATGAATACACACAGAAGTGAAATTGTTGGAAACCACTTAAGCAGAATTGTTGAATTCCTGGAAAAACAACCCACATGGTTGTTAAGAAAACAAGCTGATAATTTAACTTTTGGGCATTTTGCCTCACTGTACTTGCGATGTACTAAGCCAGATGGCATTTTAGGAAAGAATCAGACATGTTATATTTTTCCTTAATTTTCTTTTAAAAAAAAGGAGGCAGAAAGATTTCTGCTGTTATGTATATCTGAAGGACTGTTTTCTTTAGCCATCTGCTGTACATAAAATGATATTTTGCACTTCCTCTGTATGTGAGAATTTGTGGCAAATTTTCCTTGCCACCTTCCTCTGTGAATGAATTAAAAGCATTTTTAGAGTAGGCTGATGATCCACGAACCTCCAGAGTGGTAACAGCCATAGTATCTACATCAATTCCCATCACTGGGGTGCTTACCTGTATCCAAGACCAAATAAGTTAAGACTGAAAAAGAATAAATGTATATGTGGTCCTTACAGCAAGAAACTAGAACACACAGTAAACTGCGCACAAAAAGAAAAAATCTTATTTTTTGCATCTAATTCCACTGCACTTATCTATCAAGGATCCTACTTTTTTTCCAGTAAGTTTGTAGTATATGTACTGAACCAATGACAAGTTAATTTTATTGAAAACCAAGTAGATTTTCTTTTGGACATACAGATATTTCTATTTCAAGGGAATATTTACATATTGCAGTTTGGGAGACTGCTACAAAACTTAGTGATGTCAGTTAAAGTCCCACCATTGATGATGATGACAGACTTTGAAATAGGTTCCTATCATCTTAATCCATAAAATGCAAACAAATGAAAAAAGAAATACTGCTTTTTGAAGAATTTGGGTCAAATGAAAGGTTTTTTGAAGGTTTTATATTTCCGTGCTTTCAGATTTGGCTTCCCCTCCCCCTCCACCTGAAGTTAGTCTGGACCAAAATTTGGAGCTTCTGGCAATCTTGAAGCATACAGTTCTTCATCGCAATAGATCCTTCTGGCCGCTTTAGTGGCAATAAAACGGCAAGAATATCTTTTTCAGGGAAGAGAATTTTTTTTTACAGTGGAGAGAGAGGCAGATATACAGTTGGTTTTTGGTCTTTGAGTAAACCTGCTGAAAACCCAAGTGCTTGTGATTCGTTAAATGCAATGAAAGCTTCTTCCCCACACGTGCTGTCAAAAACAAATGACCCTCCAAACAAACCAAATCTACTCCATGTTTTAAACAAAGGCCCCAAAACTAAGGCATTTGCCTGAAAGAGTTTCACTAGAACATTTTCAAGCAACCCCACTCAGAATCCATCAGACTGTCATGACAAGAAAATTGTCAGAAAATGAGAAGTGTATCTATGTGTAAACACAGCTATTACTTCTTAAAAGACATCCATAATACATAAGATTTTATATGCCTTTTTATCTCTACTGATTTTAACAGTGTTTTGAGGCTATTTTTCAAAATGTAACTGTAATTGTACGGTAAAGATCAAAAAAGCAGAGCATAAATTTCTTCTTAGATTGTATTTGACCTTTTTGGCCACAATAATTATATTGTCAACATTAAAAACATCTTTATAAAAGTCTAGGAGCATATGAAAATACTAGATATTGCTTACAGTTCAAGATCCTTTATTAACCAACAGAAATGACATTATGTTTCCTGAAATGCTATTAAAGTAAAATACCCAGTTGACTTTTCTGAATAAAATCTTCTACATCAGAATTCTAATATTGAAGTTTCCCTATTCAGGTGCCAGGGTGACTAAGAACTGGAATGCTTATCTGTCTTAAGGGGCTTTTTGTCTCACAAGTTGTCTCTCTCAAAAATATCAGTATGAAAGATGGCCTCTAATTGAAGGAATTGTGCAACTACTTTAATTTAAACTTTAAGTAAATGTGTCCTTTTTATTATTTATTTTCAATGCAACATTCATGAACTAATTATTGAAGTAATATTTTTTAAAATAATTTTAAAAAAATGGAACATGCTGAAAGCATTTTAACAAAACAGTATATCCTTGTAACAGACATTAATATGAAGCCTGCAAGTTTCATTTTATCCACTTATCTTTAATACTATCTTTAAAAGATATTTCATTAAAAGTTATAGTGACATTATTCTGTTAAAATTGTAAATCTATCAAAATACATTAATTTTTTTCTGTCCTTTCTGGCATAGCATGCTTTTCTGAGCTTCCAGTTTTGATTGGGGTGATTGTTGTAACCCTAACAATAACTTTTACTTTGAAGAGTTTAATTGTTTTATGCAAAGAATATAACCTCCACTGGGAGAAGCAGTAGTGCAATGCAGTGAAGACCTGGAATTTCATTCCAATAATTTAATTGCATCTACAGATTCAGCCAAAAGTAAACGCTCTGTGGAATTAATGAATCTGTTTTTAAATTAGACCTACTTACTTATATTAGACCTACTTACTTGGTGTTCAGGGCTGGACATATTTTCATTGGACTTTTGATCTGGATTTAGAAAGTATTGAAAACATTCGTAATGCCAGATAACGGGCTCAATCTATCAGCTTATTAATACAATATGGGAAGCACTTTAGAAAATTGTTATATCTCTATTTTTGGAGTGCAGTGACATGACTCATGTCAAATTGCATATCGCTTGTATAAAAGGTGATTTAACACATCTATATTAATACTGAACTGATTTAAGTACACAGACTAGGGGAACCTTCCCAAGCTTAGTAAAATGGCTCTGATCTCAAATAAGTCTGTGGCACAGACTGTTTTTTGTAAACAGTTTTTTGGTTTTTTTTTTTAATTTTCAGGTAACAGACATTAGTGAGCAGCGTGTCAAAACATCAGGAGTAACTTACTGTAAATAAAACAAAGTTACAGCAAAATACTGCCCAAGAATATATAAACAGTTTGATCTCTATTAGATCACATAAAAAGCCCTCATGTGGGTGAATATCAATATATTTGTTTAATAGGACTAAGGAAAGCATAGAGATAAAATGGTCCCACTGGGGAGAATTACATTGTCCTTAATCATTAAGTGAAATAGATTTTTTTTCATTTTTAAACAGATCTAAGGGGATATTTTGAAAATTGGCAGTGGAGAGCAGCCGATGTTTAGGAAAGGAATGCTGCCTGAAGGCAGTTTCTAAATCTATATTTATCTGATTATTAATTATATGTTGAAATAGCTGGCTTCTTGACAGTGGAAAAGGCTGGTTATGAAGTAGCTCTGGAGGTCATACTGCTCTGCATGTTTTGCCTCAGGGTGTATGTACACGGCAGGACAAAGGCCTTGAGCTGGATCCAACTGAAGTTGCTCAAGAAGTGGAGAAAGTGTAAGAGAGCAGTATAGTTCAGCATATTGCTGGGAATCAGGTAATTAGTGCTGCCGTCAGATGGAGTCAATTAGCCTGGCCACTAACTACCAGGCTAATCCAGTTTTACTGTGGCCCACGGTTGTACCCATGCCCTTGACTTCCCTGGGTAAATATGCCAGTTGAGCAGGTAATCTTTAACGTAATACTGAATTTGTGCAGTACAGACATGGCCAAAAGAGTAATTTTAAGAAAAAAACTTATAAACTGTGTTTTATAGCTAAAAGTGAATTAAAGAGCTAATTAAATGTCCTGGGATTAAGGAACACAAATGTTTCCTTTTCAAAGTAAAATTACTAGTATAAAGCACCGCATGCCACCAAAGTCTCAGCAGTGGGGCAGCTCAGGACAGTGAACTTTTCTTTGAAAGATATGAGGTACCAGTTATTGTATCAAATGCTTATTTTCACTAAAATGAAGTGAAAAAACTGAGATATTTGAGATAAAGAAATAAACCTGTGCTGAGTTTACACTAAAAGACCTCCAATAATCATGTAAAGTAAGAAAAATAGACCCATGCATTAACATTGCTCAAAAAAGAAGAGGGTATTAATGTCCACGCGATGTTGTGAGATCTCACCTGGAGTACTGCGTACGGTTCTGGTGCCCCTAACACCAGAAGGACATGGAACTGTTGGAACAAGTCCAGAGGAGGCCCACAAAGTCGAAAAGAGGGCTGGAGCACCTTCTCTATCAAGACAGGCTGAGGAAGTTGGGGCTGTTCAGCCCCGACAAGAGAAGGTTGTATGGATTCCTCATTGCAACCTTCCAGTATCTGAAGATGGCCTACAGGGAACCCAGATAGGGATTCTTTGTCAANATGCATTAACATTGCTCAAAAAAGAAGAGGGTATTAATGTCCACGCGGTGTTGTGAGATCTCACCTGGAGTACTGCGTACGGTTCTGGTGCCCCTAACACCAGAAGGACATGGAACTGTTGGAACAAGTCCAGAGGAGGCCCACAAAGTCGAAAAGAGGGCTGGAGCACCTTCTCTATCAAGACAGGCTGAGGAAGTTGGGGCTGTTCAGCCCCGACAAGAGAAGGTTGTATGGATTCCTCATTGCAACCTTCCAGTATCTGAAGATGGCCTACAGGGAACCCAGATAGGGATTCTTTGTCAAGAACTGCAGTGATAGGACAAGGAGTAATGGGTACAAATAGAAAGAGGGGAAATTTAAGTTAGATATTAGGAAAAAATTCCTTATTGTGAGTGTGGTGAGACACTGGAACAGGTTGCCCAGGAAGGCTGTGGATGCTCCAGCCCTGTCAGCATTCAAAGCTAGTTTGGATAAGGCCTGGTCTAGTGGGAGGTGTCACTGCCCATGGCAGGGGGTTAGAACTACATGATCATTAAGGTCCTTTCCAACCCTTAGCATTCTGTGATTCTATGATCCCACAGATCTGTGCTCAATTCTGTACAAAAGAAACACTGTTGATAATTGTTTTAAACGATAGTGCAAAATGGCTGTCACTCATTGTAAAGTCTCTTGAAGTTTTTAATCTTTCCTGTTTTGTCTGGTATGGACACTTGTTTGTTTGTTTTTAATTGAGATGTACTCCTTCCCTATCAGAGCACTTTCCTCACATCTGTCATTTTCTTCGTGTTTTTACAATCCCCATAAACTAAAAAAAGTAAAAAAATCAAAATCAAAACCCCTTCCAGACTCCATTTCTCCTCTGATCTCTAAGTAGGTAAGCAAAGACAATTTTTTATCTCATTTGCATGACGTGTGCTGTAAGTTTGCATCTTTACATAGATGATAAGGCCCTTTTGGCATTTTTCTGCAGGTGACACTAATTAGGGTGAAATATCCAAGTCTTTGAAATATCTCCCTCAGGATCCCAATCTTGTGTTAATAGGGTTTCAAACTTTATGGTTGATACTGTTGTCTTAGATTTCCTGAAGAGCTTTCAGGTAAATCTTACTGGCAGCAGATTGTTGCATAAACTGTAGATAAGCACTTCACAGAGACTATACTCATAAACCATAGGGAATTGTTTAGATCTGATGTCAACGTGTACTATTTGACCAGTTACATTTTAAGCTGAAACCCTGTAAGTAAAGCCCATTTTCAAAAAAATCCATTCCTGTCAGCTACTTTGTTAACAGAGGTGGACTAGGATAATTTGTACTAGTTCTACTAAAGAAAAATCTGAAAGATGTATGTTCTAACCCATTTAAAACTGCAGAAATGTGGAGAGGTCAACAAACTTGATTTTTGCCATAGCTATACCATGACGGATAGTCTTCAATCACCTTCCTAGACAACAATGACAATTTAAGTGAGAGCAGCCATTTTGCCATTGTTAAACGCTGATTGTACTATTTTGATCCACGTGTAGCTTTCAGTAATTAAATTCTTTCAGACTGTGGCTCAAAGAGAATCAAATGTCTCCTGGATACCTTTGCAGTATCTCTGCATTATGTAGAAAGACTGATTTGATCAGGACTTACAAGAAAAGAAGAGATGTAACTTTTAATTGCTAGACTTAATTCGATCATGTTTTCTGTGCCTTCTGCAGAGAATTTCTTCCAGTTACTGCATAATACAGAACAAATCTCTTGTACGGTCATCTCAGCTTTGCTATCCCACTGATTATTCTGTACTTCCACCTGTTGAAAGGATGTAAATATTACAATCCTATATTAGCCTTAAAACCTATTAATATTCTTTCATAACTTACTGAAAGTTTAAAAAAACTGTATTTTTCTACTAGCTTAAAACCTGTATTTCACCCAGTCCTCCATATATTTCTGTGGAGGCAGATCTCTGGTGATATGAATCAAATTAAGAGTGGAACAAGTTCTTTGTATGTTGTACATTTTCAGTATTTAGGACATTGACTGTCATAACATGTTTATGATTGGTTTAATTTGTTTCTTGTTTAGTCACTGGATATTTAAATTTTGTAAATACACGCTACTGAATTTGGGAAACTGAGATGAAATTGGGTCAGCTTTAAGAATTTTCTGATCTTTAAAAGGAGCTTGTCTCCCACACTTTTCTTTATCTGGGCTTTTAGGGCATTCATAAAAGAACTAGGGAAGGAAAAGGGGGTAGGAGAAGGCCATGAAGACACAAGTCTGAAATGCAATAAAGATGTAAGTAAGTGAACGAATAAAGTGTTCCTGGATTCTCCTGTCTGCCATAAATTGTCTATTTCCCATTTGCTGGTGAGCAATAGTTCACAAGTTTAAAAGTTCCCAATATTTGAAAAAAGTAAAGATAACAGATCATTCGTAATTCGTCAGAAGGGCACAGTAATAAATAACCATAAGTCCAAGTAGCACAATTCATGCTCAAATTTTGATTGCCTGGCTTATGTTCTTTTTATGATTTTTAACCGATTTACTTAATGGTTAGTATTAAATTTAAAAAATCCATTCTTTGAAGCATGGATTTGGTGATTTTGAAATTGTAGTCTGCAGTCTATTAGAGGTAACTTTAAAGTAAGGTCTTCTGTCTGTTTGGATCTTGGATTTGCTTTAGGTCATAAAACACTTGATAAATGTTTGGAGTTATTCCTGAAAAAAATTGTAAAATCCCCTCACAAAGCAATAGCATTCTCATTATAACAAATTGATAACAGAGGTCAAGCATGTAATATATAAACAATAGTGTCTACTCAGACATTAATATGGAATCTGTTAAGCAGTGTCTGTCTCAAGGTTCACCCACACAAAATACCATTGTACACAGCTGTGAAGACAATGACAGCCTGTGCGAAAGTAAAAGATATTCTTCAAAAAAAGAAGTAAACTATGGAATACATTTCAGAGTTATGAAATTATCTGCTTCACTTCGGCTGCACTGTAATAAAAGATTTCTTGAAAGGCTGTTAGTAAGGAAATTATCTTTATGCAACATGTGTCCAGTATTTGGACTATTCTGGATACTAGGATGCTTGCCTGTATTGATGAAGGCAATTTCTCTGATGCTTTATGTGTCAGATTAATACTTAGCATTTTTTGCATTTAATATTCTATAAGACTTCTGAGTCCAATGAAACTGGAAACACCATTCCGTATGCTCATGGGTTTATGAAACAGATGCCTTCCTGTGTGGAAAATCTGGCCAATTTTACATGATTTAAAGAAGATAAGTGCAGATCATAATTTTTGCTACATTTGTTCTCAGTCATGCTGTGGTGAGGGACAAGAGACTTGGTCGGTACAGACTTTTGCAAAATAGTATTTTTTAATGTTATACTCAGTTTGGCCAGTTTACAGTGAACTTCTGCCTATGTATGGTGCCTAGTTATGTAAGGAAAATATTGATGGTGAAAAGGGTTTATCAGCATATCTATAAATAAAATATGTGATCACAGTTTAAAATAAAAATTCAATTCTATTTCATTTAAAAAATGAAAATTTTGTTTCACCTTAATTCTAAAGTAATGAGTGTTTAAATTATAAAATGAAACCACAGTTTCAGAAACATAAGCTATCATAAAGTAGAGTTTCTAAACATGATTAATGCCATTGGTAATTAACAATTGTAAATCCAGTTCTCAATTTTCATTCTATCTGTCCAAAAATGGACAAATACAGGCCTAATGGGGATGGACTGACTAGGTTCAGAATGACATTCTAAATAAGCTCATTAAACTACCAATTCTGTGGGATGTCTTACTCACTTTTCTGTTTGGGAAGGGAAGGGTAGTGAAGCTGTATTAAAGTGGTGCTAATCAGGGTGTAAGCAGGGCTTCTTAACGCAGTCTTTGACTGTGCAAAATCTGCATGGAATTCCAGTGGGTCTTCTAAAGCAAGGCACACTCATCCAGAAAAAGTTGAACCAGAGAGCTCTTGAAAGAGGGGGGAAACTATTGTTCCCAGTGACACACGATCTTTTGGCATGTAGAGGGTTTGTTTCTATCCCTGAAATTCTGTCATTCTTATTATAATAAATTTTTGCCTCCATTCTTGGATTTCCAGCACTACAGTGTTAAAAAACTGTTGTAATTTCTGTTGTATAGATTCTTTGTTTCACAGAGAATAAACCTGATTCTTTGTTTCACAGAGAATACCACAGAGGAATCATCTGGCCGTCAGTAGACTATATCTTGTCTTTGTGTTTGTTGAATTAAGAAAAAGCCCTGTTGTGTACCTCAGCCTCATCACCCTTTACTGATATAACACTTCCTGTACTCAGATAAGAACACTTTTTCTGCACAGAAGAATAATTGACAAGCTCACCATTCTCATTTCTGTTCTGCTGCTGACATACAGCAATCTGGGATAAATGATGAAAAAAATAAAGGAACACCCAAGCAGATCTCGGCTCCTGAGGAGTTCTGCAGAGTTCATTCAGTTTTAATAGCAGCTTTGTAGAAGTGAGTGATACACAGGTGTTGTGCTCATGTTGATATAGTTATGAGAGTCTGACATTTATTCCCCACTCCACAGAGAGCAGTGTCACTGTGTTTTGTCTGCATTTCCCATTCTGAAAATCTGTGTTTGAATGAGAAGATTTTTCCCATGTCAAAGGGAGTTACAGAATGTTTCTTGTGGTTTATTAATATAAGCCACAATCTTTGAGGATTTATTTCACAAATTTGCAGTAAAAAGACATTAATCAAGACATAAATAATGAAATCTGCATCTGCTGTTTAGCAAAGCAGGAGAAGAGCCCAACCCTCACTTGGCTACAGCCTCCTTTCAGGTGGTTGTAGGCAGTGATAGGGTTTCCCCTGAGCCTTCTTTTCTCCAGGCTAAACATCCCCAGGTCTCTCACCTGCTTCTCATAAGGCTTGTGCTCCAGACCCTTTCCCAGCTCCCCTGCCCTTCTCTGTACTCACTCTGACACCTCAATGTCCTTCTTGCAGTGAGTAGCCCAGAGCTGGACACAGTGCTTGAGGTGAAGCCTCACCAGTGCCACGTACAGGGGGACAGTCACTGCCCTGGTCCTGATGGCCACACTATTTCTGATACAAGCCAGGATGCCATTGGCCTTCTTGGCCACCTGGGCACACACTGGTTCATGTTCAGTCAGCTGTTGACCAGCACCCTTACACACATGCACAGTCCCTGCTGCTACTGACCTAAACTGCATGCAAAGCACCTGAGTCATCACCCCAGAGCCTACAGGAACAGATCCTACTGAATGTTTACAAGTACCTCATCTGTGCTTCAGACCATATAAGCTGACTTACATCACCTGAATGAAAAATTAATTTATTGTTCAACAATTAGTCAGGCATATAAATTATGTAAACATAAACACAAATCTCTATGTTTTGTCTGTTTCCCTCTAAATGCCCTATTTCTGTCATCCATTAAATAACAATAATTGAAAATTAATTTCATATCAGCATGCATTTGAAGGGGAAAATCTTTATTGTCTCGTCCTAATTTAGGTTATTAAGGCATCAAATGAAGCTGTGTCTCTTCCTGCTTTTTGGTGAACAGATGCACAGAACAAGGGAAATAAAGTACATAAATTAACACATCAGATGTGAGTGCTTTCTTTGTAGCCTAAAACTCCATAGATAAGTCTTTTATGCAAGAACCAGGCTTTTGAGGGGAGGGGAAGAGGATGAATTTTTTTTTTTTTGAGTCTAGATAATTAAGCTAATCCAAAAAGTTATAATGCCTCTATGACCCTTGCAACATTTGAAATTACGCAGAGAGGAAATTAACAAATGTGATATCAAATCAATTTTGATATGTAAAGCAGAGAAAATTTCTTAAGTATTTCCTTGTGTTTGATAAAGTTAATTACACAAAAGGAAACCCAGTCTCCACAGGGAAATATTTTTAGCGCATTCCTATTGATATAAATGAGGCTAGAAGAAGTAGAATACGATTCAATAGCACAAGGGCCAGGGTTATACACTTGGGGACTAAGAGCAGTTTCTACTAGAAACTGAGATCTTATAATTTGGACAGGAAGACAAAAAGCTCAGATTTTTAGTTGACCATTTGCTACCGTGTCTGGCAAAAATGCAAATTAAATATCTTAAAGTGCATCAAAAATGAGGTTTTTGAGCAGTGGTAAGATGTTCATGTAAAGAGACATCAATGAAACATTTACAGGACTGCTCAGAGGGATGAAGATGAGGTAATAGAAAATGATTTTTGTATAAGGTTCCTTAAATTTTTGCTCTCCTGTGGGAAACACAAAAGAGTGACAAGGCAGAATCTGAAAGTTTTTCCTGAGAGCTTACCTTCACACATCTAAATGAATCACTCAAATGTGATCTTGGATGGAATGAGACTTCAAGGACTCTGGATGTCTGCTACTGAGGTTGTCTTTATTTCTACCCAAAACTAAGAAGCAGAGAAACAGACTGAGATGAATAGTACTCCTGCATAACTTAGATATCATATAGACTTCTTTATTCATGACAGAATTTTATGTGGGAGTTATGAAAGAAACAGATGTTCTGAAGATCACCAAGGGCCACTGGAAACAATCACTTCATAGTAATTCCTGTAACAGAACATGTACACAGACTTATCACTAAAGAACCCAGCAAACTATGCATACTGACTCTAGAACTGAGACACTATTTTCCAGTTCATATATTAGTAGGAGTACTAATTGTCCTGTGGAAAAAAAAAATCTGGAAGGTAGAAAAAGAGATATAGAATACAAACAGACAGAAAGAGTAGTACAGAAGAGAAGGAATAGAAAAAATAATATTTTTCTTCAATGTAGATAAATTTTTTTTAGGTAACATAATGTATAGGGAACTTCTCTGAATTAAAGGAATCAGTTCATTTTCTTTCAGGAAAGAAAATTTTAAGCCAAGATTGCCCTGTTTCCAGAGCTCTCAAAAACCTTTTAAAAAGCTATTGTGTATCCATGCAATACTCATGTAACAAACTAGGGATAAATGTGGTGAAGACGCTCCGGGATGTGCTCAAATGCAGAAGAAATTCCTTTTCCACTTCTCGTAAATACAAAACTTATGTAAAAACAGTAGAACACCACTTTCTTCTTATATGATGGAAAAAATTACAGCTGACCGCTTCTGCCCAGAGTTGTGTGTGTCCCATCCCCAGAAGTGTTCAAAGCCAGGTTGGATGGAGCTCTGAGCACCGTGATCCAGTGAAAGGCATCTCTGCCTACAGCAGAGGAGTTGGGCTTTAAGGTCCCTGCCAACCCAAGACACTCTGTGATTCTATGAGTCCTTTGATTTTATTGCAAATTCTCTAAAAGTAGAAATTAATGTCAAAAAGTGGTTTGTTTTTGGGTTTTTTAATCCCAGCTTGAAAATAATCCTTCCTTTGGAAAAAAACACGCATAACAATGGAAATGTTTCTAATTGTGCATATTCTAGACTGAAATGTGTTTATGACATCTTGGTTTTGTTACTAATATATAAACTTAGAAGCTAAAAATATCAGAGGCTGAGGAAAGGACAGAACAAATAAAAACAAACTGAGGAATCTATTGTCCCTGAATGAATGTCCAATATGAAACATATTCTGGAAAGAACTACAAAGAGAATATTTAGCTGTTTAGCTGTGGAAAAATTTTGGGTTTTTATGGAATATAAACACTGTGCTGAAAAAGTATAATCTGGTTCATATCTAGTACTAGAAGCTGTACAGACACAGCAGATGACTATATGAATTCAAGGAATTGGGCTACTGAGCTGCCTGTGGTGGGATCCAAATGCCCACCAAAGCCCTCCCTTCCTCAGCTGGACAGAGGACAGAAAATGCAAGAAAAGGCTCCTTGGTTAAGGATAGGGAGAGATCACTTACTGTCATGGTCAACACAGATTCAATGAGGTGAAATTAATTGAATTTCTTAGCAACCAAATCACAGTAGGGTAATGAAAAGTAAAACCAAATCTTGAAAGTAGCTTCACTGATCCAGCATGGGTCCTCCACAGGATTACAGGTCCTGCCCAGCAAAACTGCAGGCTTTTCAAGGGGTCACAGCCTCCTTTGGACCTCCACCTACTCTGACATGGAGTCCTTCGTGGGCTGCAGGTGGATATTTTCTTCCCCATGGACCTGCGCGGGTGACAGGGGGACAATTGCCTCACAGTAGTCTGCATCATGGACTGCAGGGGAATCTCTGTCCTGGTGCCTGGAACACCTCATCCTCCTCCTTCACTGACCTTGGTGTCAAATGGGCTGCTGCTCTCACTTATTCTCACTCCTCTCTTCTACGGCTGCAATTTCTTCAGTAACATCTTTCCTCTCCTTAAACACATTATCCCAGGGGTGCTGCCAGCGTCGCTGATGGGCTTGACCTCGGCCAGCAGATCCATTCTGGAGGGGGCTGGCACTGGCTCCATGAGACACGGGGGAAATTTCCAACATCTTGTCACAGATGGACCCCTGAAGACCCACTCGAAGACCCTCCACTACCAAAACCTTGCCATGCAAAACCATGTAAAGCCAAACATGAAAAACAGGCCGTGAAAAATGTACTGAGAAGGACATGTTTTCAGCTGATGTTTCTGGGGAATATGTTTGTTTGCCACGAGTGCTGAACAGAAAAGATGCAAAATGGTTGGGTTATCTGAGCACAGTATATGGGAATCTCTCTGGCAGCTCACAAAGAGATGAGGAGGCTGAGTTCTCAGTAGGGATGATCAAGAGACTGACTTTCTTCTAGCACTGTCAATTCAGCTCAATACAACTCGTAGTCCTTTACAGATGCTGATGGTGTGGACATTGAGAGTTGCTTGCCAGGAAGGATACAAGGCTGCAATGGAAAGAAGGTCAGATTTGATGCAGAAATAAAGTAAGCAACTATCTGGGAGAATAACAACCTCTCTAAGAAGGAGTCATGGATCTGCTGCCTACCTAATGATGGCAGAGCAGAAGAGGAGAGGCCACTTTCAGCTGCTGGCATACATAGAGCCACAGACCTTCCACAGGAAAGTACCCCTAGTGACAGAACAAGGTGTAGGACTGTCTCTTCTCCTGTCTTTCATGTGTGAGAGCATCCCTCCATCTTTAGGTCCCATGCAGCACAGTGAGAGTTCATACAGCAACTGAAAAGGTTCTCCCTTCACTCTGCACTGTGCCCTGTTTTTTGTAGAATATTTTTCCTTCTGAAAGGAGGCATATAAGGTTTCAAAATCCTTTAGCTGAGAGTGGCTTTCAGAATTTCAGAAATCCCCATCTAATTAGAAGGGTTAGAATTTATTTCATTTACTACAAAAAGTTACTTCTGAAGAACAGGATATCCGATCAAGCAGCCAAAAAGAAATCCCCTTTAAAAACAATTTATTCTAATTGGTAACATTTTTGTTGCTCTGTGGTAATTATTTTTCCAGCCAGGTTATAAGCAATACCTGTACTCTTTCCATGTGCTGCAAGATTTGGCTGAGAGAAGGAAAATTTATTACAGTTGTAAACAAGGGCTAATGATAAGAAAATCTGTCCAGCTGCATGAATGCAATTATGTCATAACACGTAGGAGTACATGTTTCAGTGACCATTGCTAAAGCAATACTTCTTTCCACTGATAAAGTCAACCTAGTTTATTATGTTAACCTTGTGTGTGCATTGCTGCCATCTCTGCTATTAATAATGTTACTTTAAGATTCTTAAGTGAAAGAGTCTTTTTAAAGTGCTTTACAGATAGATTGAGTCAATTAAATCCACATTTCAGATTAATAAATCAGTTTAAAAAACTCTGTTGTGCTCTGGCTCACTGGTGTAGTTCACAACAAAAAATACAACCCTTAATTTACAAATAGTTGGTAGCTATTTCTATCAGCCAAATAACTTTGTTTTCATCTTGTACTCTGCTTATAATCATTGCTCTAAAGACAATGGGAAAAACTGTCTGAATGCCAGATAGTTAGAATGATCATTTAGATAGAAGTGCTTCCTGGTCTATTGCCAAACACTTGGAAAAGCTAATAAAAACATTAATACTATACTCTACTGGAAAAGTGGGTCTTGTTATCTTGAATTATAAACTTACCATAGTCATAAACTTAGATTCTATTTCCTAAGTAACAACAAAGTTTATTGGAGAGCTCAAAATAAAGAATTAATAATCTGAAAAGGAAAGAAGAATTTATTGGATTGAATTTGATAAAAACCTGCAGTTTTGTCTTCATAGATAGATTGTAAAATAAGATGTCTGTTTATATAAAATAGAATAAAATGTAAGCCAAGAGAAACTAAGATTCTGCATGGTATATACAAATGCACTCCAACACTTAGTGACAGTTTATATCTACTTGATAACTGCAGGGAGTATTTTTAGGATAATTTGAATCATAGATGGGAGAGTTCTATCGAGGTATCAGGCAGTTCATCTTACTACTAATGAAAAATTGTTCCTTAAAGACAATTTGCAATGCTTTGTCCTCTCCAGTTTTAAGTTCCCAAAGACATGGGTGCTCCTGCAGGATTCATTCAGAGAGTCTGCACATGAGTGGATCTCACTGTCTGTAAATGTATTCCACCATTCAACTTAATTATTTCCCTTGTTATTATTTAAAATATGTTTCCTAATCCTAAATATTTCTTCAGTTGTCTTGGTGGTTAAATATTAGTGAGAAATAGAGCCTTTAGGACTCCTATACACAGCTGATACACTGTTTAGATTTATGCTTTGGAGAATACATTTTATTTATCATCGCTCAATAGAAGATTTCTGTGATTTTTCAGTATTCTGCACAGTTCTTTTCAGTAACACTACTGACTTCTCCTGGGTGTGACTTTTTCATAGGGAAGAGATTGGTTTAAGGTTCCTTCATATTGTCCGAAAATAACTCAATTACTTTGAAGAATTTTGCTCAAGTATTGAGAAACCATACATCATGGCCTAGAGAGCACAATACCGTATAGTGTGCGCACATATAGCTTTTCATCCACATAAAACTACACTTCATGGAGCACAGACTTTCCTGTTTACTAATGACTGTGACCTAGAAAAATATCACCCCTCTTTGAGGCCATCATATTTTCTATGTGGCCTAATGCAGGGGCTAAATATTTTTAAATATAATCAAATAGCTATCTGTAACCGAATGGGAAAAACAAATTAGGAAGAGTCATGTTGAGTTTTTCAAAAAACAATACAGGTCAAACAAATTTAATTCCATTCTATGAAGGGACAGTAGGCTTTGCAGATTGAGACTTCTGAGAAAATCGGTCAGTTTGAAAAGACATGTGAAAGAAGCACAGAAAATTGACAGTGGATGTTGCACAACAGTGCAGTACTCAGGCTGGGTTCCATGTGAGCATTTTCCTGGGTCTGTCTGAACATCCTTTCCTTTGAATGCCAGGAGAATTTCAAATCTAAATAGGTATTTGATGCTAGGGAGTGCACAAGTCAGGTTTGTGTATGTGACCTCATGGGGTGCTTTCTCACTGGTGTGTGGATTAGTGGGTTGGGGGGAGCAGCAGGGCTGCACATGAAGTAAGAAGCCACCCTTCCATCTCCAACAAAAGGTGAAGGTAAGTAAGGGAATGTAGTCCTGGAAGACTTGGGTAGCATTTGTAATGCAGGTCTTCTGTAAGAGAGTAGGGAGAAGGGCACATAACCAAGCATATTTGGCGAGTAGGGGAGCAGATGGGGGTGAGGATTGCTGGGGTTTACTTATAGAAGTAGATGTTTACAAACATTTTGTGATTTCCCAGTTTGATTCTGTATGTATAATTCAGAGATTGCTGGTTAATTGCTTTTCATCAGTGATTTTTAATTTAAATCACACGAGGGATATATTCCAGTGACTGATAAATCACACAAGGGATATATTCCAGTGACTGACACTGCAATAAAAAACAATAATCTGCGGTGGCTCTGACAAAAAGCTACAGGTTTCAATGAAGAAGAGATGCAAACCACAGGGAAAATCTTTCCAAAAATAAGATAATGAAACACTGGAGTAAGGGTCAGAGAACTGTCATGAATCCGAAGTTTCTAAGCATTCTGGAAGATTCCTAAAAATAGATTGGATAAATATGCATTGGCAAAGCATAGAGAAAGTGTCATCAAAATGGGAACAAATTCCAAGATTCAAGTCAAAAGAATTTATAAAATGTGTGTTCATTTATCTTACTGTAGCTTATACATTCAGGTAAATATACTAAGTGAAAATAAACAGAAGAATTGACAACTGATTCTAATAAAATTCTGGTAATCCACACAAGAGGGCATAATAAAAATGAGCAATTTAGAATACATAAGAACTTCACAGTGTCCCTGGGCACATATTGGGGCCATAAAAGTATAATGTTGTATTTTATTTGTTTTGGTGCAGTCAGCATTATGTAGGGTCTCTATCAGTTCATTAGCTCATTTTACTCGTATACTTGGAGAAAAGCAGACCCTGTCAATCCATCAATAATCTGATGGGGTCAATATCTGTGAACAATCATATTCATTAAAATAGTCTTATAACATCATGGTTTCAATTGCTGCAAAGCTGCAGGTTGTTTCTGGTTTCTGTATTGATGCTGTATGTATAAATGACACTGAAAGTAGCAGATATTTCAAGTACAGCCATTCGTTCCATACTGATAAGGTACTCTAACAGAAGATCATGGTCCAGGGAGCTATCCACTTTTAACTGAAGAGATCCCACTCCTTTAAGCTGTTCCTAGCATCAGTTTATATCCAGACAGAATAGATACAAAGCAAGATTACTGTAGAACACAAGTTCAGTCTAGCCCTTGGAGAATTACAAACCCTCTGGCTGGGCTACTTCCACTGCTGTTCACACACTCACAGAACTGAATAAGAAATTTGAGCTATTTTAATTTTTTCAAGCAGTGACCCTTTACCTCTTTTCAGTACTATTCTTGATTTTCTTCCACTTGCCAAATCCTTCTCACTCCTGTAGGGAAGATAATCACAGGAGATTTTAGTAATGCAATGCTATTGTAGATTCTGAATCTGTAATGAAATTATTTCCAACTCATTAGTGGGTCATTTTTAAATGAATGTAGGTTTTTTTCTCTTCATTCAAAGAATATAGATAATTTGTGCAATCAATCTGGATTTTTTTTTTTCCAGCTCTTTGTCTTGTTTATGATCTGTCCATGATGAGTGCTTTTGTTGAGGACTCTCAACTCATACACAGCATGTGGGGAATTAAGTATTTTTTTTTAAAGATGACATTTCAATAAATATTATTCCATTTACTGTTGCCTTAAAATTTTCAGCATTTTTACTGTTAAGTCCCTATCAAGTTTTCTTTGTGTATCTCAAAAATGTTCTGGTACAAATCTTTCATAAACTTATTTCTTTAGAATCACATGGCAATCTCAACATACAAACTTATTATTTTCTTCCTGCCTCATTTGTCATTAAGTAAAAGTGACTGAAAGATGTGATCACAGTTAGCCTCAAGTCACCTCACCTTGTCTGCTTTAGTCACTGTAATTCACAATGTATGTATTACTACTGCACAGTACAACACATATCTTTATTATATGGGAGTATTATATATTTAAATTTATTTCCTTTATTATCTATTTAATTACATGTTATTTCATCCACAATGCCTTCTCTGTTCACCCACTGTGCAGCTGAGGAACTTCAGGATTTGAATAACAGGAAAATAGCAAATACTGACAGGAGCATTTGCAGCCAAGCTAAAAATTTTAGTGAATAAAAACAATCTAAGTAAAGAACCTTTCAAAAAGAGTGGCAACAGGATGGCAGATTGTGGGGTGACTAATGGTTTAAAGTAGGCATTAAATTATCCTCAGATCTGAAGAGTCTCTGAATAATTTAGAATATCTGCTTTTGGCAGATGTTCAAACCATGAACTTGTCTGATCATTTGGATTCTATGCTGTCTATGAAAATTTTACACAATGTTTCAGTCTGAGGGAACACATTCTGGTATTTATTGTGTGTTTCTCTATGCCCTGGTGTTGTCCAAGCAGATTATTTTGCACCAGATGGCATGCAGTACTAGAGCAAGGCGTCATATTTTTTTTTCTTATGAAACAACAGTAGTAGCTACCAGCAGTACTATGGGAAATGTTTCTGCTTAATCATTTGAGATTTGAAATTTAGGGATCTTTGCGTTTAGAGACTGCAGGAGTTCTGTTTCTTGAGAGGTGTCTTCATTGTTCTAATAATGTACAAATAAGATACATTTGCATTTTATTTAATGCAAATAATTATTCAAATACTTTCACATTAGGATTATTGAGCATAAAAAATCAATATGTATTCTGCAATATGTATTCTGCAATATGTATTCTGCAATAGTTATCCATTTTTCAGCCACTGTACATTGTATGTGCAATGAAATAATTCTGAACTACCGTTTTTCTAAACCAAGTTAGTGATTTACTATAATACAGTTATCTTATTCTTTTGGGTGAGAGTTAGCAACTGAATTAAAAGTGCAAACTGTATTTAAATCCTAAAAAATAAATGAAGACACTTTTATTTATTTTGACTTAAAGGAATTGGGGAAATGGCTTAAGCTAAACAGAAAAGAGTAACTCTTAAATTCCTGACACTTTAAGACACTTCAAAAAAACCTCCTTAAATTAAATGGATGTAGTATAACAGTCCTAAACTTATTCACTGCAAGAATTTTTGCTTGCATGTGGGAAAAAAAAAAGTTTGGTTAACCCCATAAAAGTAATTAAAAAAATGGAAGAGTCTGGGCCTCTTTCAGTGTTTCACAGTTCTTCTAAACTGATGTCTTAACCAAAATATTTTAAGAAACAGTGAATCTAATGACTTCTTTTGTGCATCCTGAACTGTTGTTTTATTATTATAGGTTTGGATTTAGGCTTGCCTAGTTTATTTTTTTTTAAAGTAAACTAAGAAACTGAAGTTACTGGTAGAACTTTAAACTGTTCCTGGGGGGATTCTTGCAAATGGTATATTAGAATTATTATCAATAAAGTATATATTTGTGTAGATGAAGTATTAGTGTGATAATCAAAAATGTGATGGTGAGCACCACCCTCTTCAGGTAGCTGTCAGTGAAGAAAGAATTAAAAAGCTTGTTTCTGTTGCTTCCAGACAATTTCCAGAGATGTCCTCAGTATGTGAAGGGGCATGTTTGCCTTCATAGAGCAGCAGCAGGAAAATTAAAAGCATGAATGACATAAAATAGGCAGAGATTATGCCCAGTTATTGAGGTTTTTCCTTTTTATAATGAATATTATTAAAATTGAAGATAATTGAAAAACTAAATAGGTTTTAAAATGACCAGTTCCACTTTGGAAAGAACATACAAAAATTCTGGTTTGTTTGCTGCCCAAGATAGATTGTTCTTCCATAATTTAACATTTATTGTCTTTTAAATTTGAATCTCTTTGATTTCAATGAGTTTTGAAAATAAAAATAGGAATATGTACATTTAAAAGCTCTTAGATTTCAGGATAAACTATTTCTAAGTAATGAGTTAAGATACTTGATAGTAAGACCAAATGGTTGCCTGAATTCTAAGATCCATTACATTGTCAAATGTTCTATATTTAGGTATATTATTTTTTAATCTCTGAATGTGTTTCCATATTTTCAATATCAAATTTCATTAGCAATCACTTTTGAAGTGACCTGACAAAAGGATTGTGTTGACAAGCCATTTTTTTTTATCACTAGATAGTCAGATACTTATTAAGGTTTTCAGCTTTTTTTTCAATTATTTGGTTTATTCTTTTACAACCTAGTTGCCAGAGACCCAGTCTTCAAATTAAATATACTCTGTGAATAACCTAATGTGGCCTGCTAACAAATCAAAGTTTAACCTCTTCCAGAGTTTGCTGAGTCTTTATGTGGGAAGCATCCTCTGACAGATAGGAAGGAATTTAGGAGCTGAATTTATAGTGGTGAAATAC
Source organism: Edolisoma coerulescens (assembly GCA_013397115.1). NCBI lineage: Eukaryota > Metazoa > Chordata > Aves > Passeriformes > Campephagidae > Edolisoma > Edolisoma coerulescens. The sequence goes on along the minus strand of VWZW01002957.1, from coordinate 3,912,397 downwards.
CATTATGTGAGCAATACCACGTAAAGTTCCATTAGGTAATACTCATAATAATAATAATAAGCACTTTAGTATAATATTTAAGAGTATTCAAAACTCTTTGACATACCACGCTACTCAGATATAGCAATCCAGTTTTTTTCAAATAATGCCATTGATAATATCAGTTGATGCAATTTTGTATTGTTAAAGTTTTTTATTTTATTTTATTTTGTTTTCTTTTGTTTTGTTTTGTTTTGTATTGTTTTGTTTTCTGTTAAACTTTTTACTTTTGTTCAAGTTATGATGCAAAGTTGGTTAATAAGTAGTTTTAGGCACTAACCATTCTTTGAGGTTGTCTTAACAAAGTGGTTAAAGAGGAACTTCAGTGGATGGCTTCAAACTTTGCCTGGTTTCCAAATGATCCAGCTGGCACAAGGTGATTTGTGTTGGGAAGTTAAAAGCAGATTATGAGGCAAGCTGTCTTATATCCCTTCATACTATTGGTTATCAGGGACTAGTATCACTTAAGCTCTCCACGAGCCACTTACAAGGCCCATTGGATAAAAGCACTTCATCTTAAACTAGTTTTTCCTGCTGAAAAAATTAAATGCTTTTTAAATTGCAATATATTTATTTCTCTATATGATAAAAATTCCATTTTATGTTCTTGCACCTCTTGGAAGCGTGGTAATAAGATATTTGTGTATATTTGCTGTTCCCCATAACAAAAGGCAGATAAATGTAACGGTGAAGGAAGTAATAAATCTACCTGAGTTTATGGCTTGGCCCCGTTCAAGTAACAAAGTTAATACAAAAGATTTCTTTAAGCATAAAAAGGATAAAATGCAATAAAACTAAAATAGCTAAGTGAACCTAGAGGAAAAATGTGTCATTGCCTGTTAATTTTAGACAACATATTTTTCTATAAAACACCCTCACTGGGGGTTAATACTTAACTGTTTTCTTGAAGGCAATTACTCTACTGTGCAGTACATTACACTGCAGAAAAAACACACCAATAAACAGGAATAATAACAGTTCTTTAAAGTGTCCCCAGTGTGCTGTGATGTATCTATTGCTAACTCACATATTAAATCTAAACTGTTCAACAAACACTATAGAATGTATCTGCAGGGCTTAATCCAGCTTTTCCCATTTAGCATTCTCAATAGCAAAAAATTGGCTTCAACACTCCAGTTTCAACAGCAACTCTCACAAAGTTTACTTAAATTTTCAGGAAACAATTTCAGAAACTAAGCCCTTGTTGAAAAATTAGATACATGACTGAATAATAAAGCATCACAAAATAGAACTGTTGGCCTTTGTCTTGCAAGCTACTTTGTATTGCTGCTACTGGGTCATCTGAACTAGGCAGTCTTCACATTTCAGACTTTTCCATCTAGACCATGAAAAATATTGCAATATTTAAATCTGTTACTAAAGTAAGTGCTTTATCTTTAATAATCACATACTGTAAAATATACTTCCTGAAACTCATTTGCGTATTTGACTATTATAAGTTACTTTATTTCCCTGCATTGTTAAGAGGAAAGATCTCTATTTTCCATGATGTCTGAAGAAGAGTGAGGACTGTTTCTTGTTTGATGATTTTGGATTTCTACACTGTTGGAAGCATTAACTCTTCAGTGGATAGATAAAAAAAAAAAACCAAAACAAAACATCCCCACAAATTCTGAGATTCCTCTAATGATTTCAGTATGGTAAAAGTACATGTGGATTTTGAAGTAGCCTTGACAAATAGCCAATAATTGGCTATCCTTTGGGTGAAGAATTTTTTCCTAATATCCAATATAAACCTTCCCTTGCACAACTTGAAGCACTTTCCCCTTGTCTCACTTTGCAACTACATTACAGCAATAAAATAATTAAAAATAATTTTGCCAATTGATTTCCATTGACATTTTCATCTCAAAATTATCAATGACTAATTTTTATATAAAAAATACTCCAATTTGTGTAATTTCTGAGTTTTCTTATGCTTTTGCTTGCAATTCCCTGCTGCTCTACTGTACATGGGCTTATGTCACATCAAATTAAAAGACCTGGAAAACTGCCCTTTGTACTACTTTAATTTCTGCTCAGATCTCCAATTAGGTATATTTTATTTACATGAGGCCAGAAGCAAAGCCACATTCAGTTAGTAAGAGTTGACTTATTACTAAGAAAAATGGTTTTAGATTGAGGTTTCAGTGTTTAGGTTAACTCTAGGTATGATCAGGACTCAATTACTGAGTGTGCTTATGATTGATATGAAGGAAAAAAATTCCCACCTTTGAGCTATATATTAAAAGTCACCTTTTTTTCCCCCAAGCAATATTATTTGGAGTTCATTTGCAATTTTGTTGTAGCAGTAGGCTTGAGGGTCTCACAGAATAACACAGATTACTAAATATGGGTTACATAATATTTCGAGATATATCAAGGAGCAATTCAGAGGTTTAGTTTGTGTCAGTATAAAATATAGCTACTTCTATTTGCACAAAAAAAGTGAGATTTTTGTCAGCATTGCTCTATCCACCTTACCAAAATTCTTACAGGTTTTGAAAAACAGCTTTCTGTGATAAGGAATAGAGCAACAATAGCACAATAGCACAATCTGTGAGGGCAAGATTGGTCTCTTATTCACAGAGTGATTTCAAATTGCCAGAAGGGACTGCCTGCTGTAAAGTGTCTTTGTGGGGAACATCTTCAGCAAAATTGAATGATAATGTTTCTGTGGGCCTCAAGCGTTTTGTGCAGGATGTGTGTTTTCCTGAACTCATTTCATTTTCATAATCATAAAAAAGTGTCTCAATACAGCAACACCATTCTGTTTCGTATAAATGATCCTGGACACCTCCTGGGAAACATTTCTTTATACAGAATGCATAAAGAAGCCCCATTCAAGTAAGGAAACTAAGAAGAAAAGGTCTGACATTTTCATATTTTGTTATCACTTCTGTTCTGAAAAGCTTAAAAGGTATGAGAAAGAACAATCTGGGCACACATAGATTTCTGTGATTAGGCACTTTCCCTACACTTTTCAACTTCTATTCCTCAATCCTGTTAAACATTATTTGCACTGCAGGTACTTACTGAGAGTAGCTTTCATTTTAGCTGGAGATTTCTCCAGGGAAAGCACTGAAAACCTGAAGCTCCATTAATATAATTTTTTATTTTGTACTTCTCAGCTTATGAAGCAGATTGAAGAAAGATCTTTTAATGCACACATTTTAAATATTAATCTTTTCTTTCCTGATGTGAACATTCATCCTGTTTCATTTGATAGACCTTTAAAATATTATTCTGAATTTTTGGAATTAGCAGGTAACTGTATTCACAGAATCGAAGAACCTCTGGATTATCTCAAAGGAGGATGTGAATTAAACTTTATTTAACATTTCATGTGCAGTACGTTGCATTAAATATTCATCATGTTTGTCAGAGACAAAGAGGAAAAAGAGGGTAATATCCCCTAAGCAAATCTCTTAACTGATTTCTGAAGTATTCAGTCACAGTTAGATTTTTGCTTTTCTGACTTTAGTTGTCTCCTTGCTTCTACCTTCATGAGGTGGTGGAGCACATAGGGGGGGTTGCTTTGCCTTGTGAAGATGTGAAAACAGCGTCTTCTAGGCTTACAGAAAACTGACTTACAGAAAAAGAAAAGTAAAAAAAGGAATGTCCTGTTTCAGGGAGAAGTTGTCCAGAAAGTGAGGTAGAGTCTCTTTAGTAGTATTTCTGCATTGCTGTTACAGAGATTGTTTATACTGGCTTTGGGGATTTAACATCTCTTGTGTTGATTTTCCTTGTAAACAACCTGAATTTGGCCTGACAGCAAAACTTGTCTGCTCTTTTAGTTAATTAAGAGAGGAATCCTTGTCATTTTATCTACTTAATGTCAGTCTTATGGCATCACAACATACCCAAATAGGAAAGCCAAAGCTTCAAGTGTGCTGGCTAAATCTAGGTTTAAATGTACTGTTTTCCCCTCCAGAAGAGCAGGGCAGTATACTCTGAACTTTACAGTGATCCCACATGAAGCATCATTCATTGGATCCCACAGTTAGCCTTCACTACAGTCACAAGATTGTCTTACATCAGGGAGGCTTTCACACAGCCAGCTGGGTACAGGTTAGACACAAGATTGCAGATGGATAATGGACAAGCAATGGTAGTATATAATAAGCATAAATTAACTTGCTTCTAACACATGAAGTTCCTGAATATCCTATAACTTTGGCAGGTGCAAGACTACTCATTCAGTGATTGTGTCTTGCTAGAAGAATGCCTAAATGCTATTAATAATGGATTTTCAAAACTATCATCTTTAACTGTGCTCTATTGCTGCTGTAGCATTTGCAAAACTTGTAGCAGCAGAACAGATACTAGCCACTGGGGTGATATTCTTGGGGCTTCCTGAAAGTCTAAAAATTTATATTTAAACACTATATGTGCTTTGCTCTAAACCAGGAGTGTAAAAATTGAAATGACAAAGTTGTAATGGTGGTTGATGATGCAGCTTCAAAATAAAATCCCTATCCAGCATGCCCACTGTGTTTTAACAATTGATTTTGTGAAGCGAGAAGCATCACTCACTGAGGTAAGCATCCTTGCTGAGCTTCCAGCAGCATACAGGACCCAATTTTGCTTCATGCTACAACACACAGATGAAAGATATCTATCTTGAGAAAGGATTATATAAATTGTAAGGGATTTTTGAAAAATATAGATGAAGATCACAGTCCTGTGGCTTTTAGAATCACTGCAGCACCTAAAAAACCCTGCCTCAGGCATAATACATACAGTCTGGTATAAGCTGTAAAAACTCTAAGCAAAAAAAAAAAAAAAGAACTGTCAACATTGCCCAAATCCAACACAGATACACACTGATAACACCAGACAAGATGCTTCTCTGCTCTAATTTTGCAATTTTTTTTTCCTTTGCACTTTCTGCTCTGTTGCTGTGGAAAAACGTTACTGAAATGCCTTCAAAACTGACACTTTTCACTTTGGAAAAAGTAAAAAAAAAGATAATAGAAAAAGTTGTTCTTTTATGCGTGAAGATTTCTGCTCAATTCTTCTGCTGTCTGCAGGTCATCTGCAATGGTAATCCGGAGCACTAACCAGCCAGTGTGAACAAAAAATGGCAAAAAGAAACAAAACCCATCAGGTTTTGTAGCAGGTAATTATTGTACTGATTGTAGCAGGTAATTATTGTCTGATTTTCCATTTAAGCCAAACAAAAGGCTAGTGTTCTGCGAAGGAAGAAACAACTTGAAAGCCATACTTTTGGTCAGCTTTTTGATTAACTTTTCAGCTTCTAAACCCCTGCCTGCTCTTCTGAAGTGCTGTCTTACCTAGCTCTTGCAGTTAAGAAAATATCTGCAGTTCTGTAAATTTCATTTTGCTTTGCCTTGGAAACAGAGCTCTACAGGGTACTAAGTTAATATGAAATAAATCAAATCAAGAAACTGATGAATTTTGTGATCAAGATGAAATTGAACGAAATTAAACATTCTGAGGCAATTTTCAGCATTCACAGCTGCCAGGGTTCTCAAGTCAATTCCATCTGTCTGTAACAAACAGCCAGTTTTCCAAAATGATAAATCATATTTAAAAACTAAATTATTGTAATGAACAAATCTACAGAGACATACATAATAAATGCTTGGGTAGGAGCATTAGATACTATAGATCAACTTATTAGCAATAAATGTGTCCAAGCCTAATAAAAATAGATGTCAAATTGCATAGAAGACACATTTGGTCATAACATTCATTTATGTATCGTATAGTTTTTACAGGACAGCACTAGAGACTCTCTCGTGTTGCTCTCAGATGCACCCTTGTATCACTTTTCCTACAAGAAGCTTATTATAAACAATCTAAGCCATGCCAAAACAAAGAAGATGAACTATGCACTAGATAACACAGGAGACCAAAATTGAGGAAAGCTTAGGTTAAAGGATCATCTTCTGCAGAATTTGTGTGGGATCTTGCTGAGATGAGCAACTCACATGAATTTATTTCCCCGTTTGTAAAATGGAAATTGTGTTTGCCTAGTAAACAGAAAGTTATGAAGTTCAGTCTAACCATCTTTGTCAAGAATCCTTTAATTCTTGTATACCAGACACTGTATTATTTATTGTCTTCCTTCATCTTTTATATAAAACAAAGTCTGAGATGTGAAAGAGTGAGATTTAGATTCTATGACGTATGCTATGCTGATTAAATTAATGTTAAATCAAAAGTGTTTGACTGATATTTATTATGCCAGGACTAAAACTACTTGAAAAATTTCTGTTGGAATACTTTTCAATGGGAAATGTCCACAAAATTGATGTTTTAAGTCTGCAATTTTGAAGTATTTGCTCTTTTTTTTTTTGGTCATGAAAATAAAAATTAATCGCACAGAGGTAGTAAGCTAATAGAGACCAGAAGTTCTTATTTTCTGCCAGCGAGGCTTTCAGCAATTTCACTTGCCACCAGTAAAACTGGCAGGAATTTTGGGCAGGAAGCTGGCCAAAATATTTCTCTTTATGTTATTCCAAACCCAAATTTTCTTGGGAATCCCTTGGCTCTTACAAGTTTTATTTTTAGCTTTTATCCTGAAGTGGGATAGCAAAGATTGCCATTATGTTAGAGGGATATTTTTAATTTGCTTAGATATTTCTGAGCTTCATGCTACTGAACAACACATGCGTATGTCATTGAAGAACCTTGATTTAAAAGGATAAACCAATTGATATCTCTATAGCAAAAGGAAGCAGCTCTGAGTAGTGACTTATCAGAAAATCCAAGCACTTCCTATGTGTCTGACATCTTCAGTGTATGAATTTCAGTTGCACTAGATTACAAATGTAAAGTGCATTTTAATAACCCCAGTCACATTGCAACAAGTTCTGCTGTCTTTCATATCTATTCAATATCCTGGGACTTTTTGAAAGTAAGGGAAAATGTAAGTTAGAATGTGACAGGATATAACTCAGAGAACATTCACTAATTCATCTCCCTCCAGCTCACATTAAACAGATGTGATTTTTCTTGGAACGGTTGCTGAGAACATATTAAGTAATTGTTCTTTACTTTCACAATATTTCTATTTCTGAGGCTGGAAGGATGAGAGGAAAGATGGCACCTTCTAGTAGCTTCACTCTTGGATTAATGAGAAAATTTTAAAATTATTTTAATAAGACCTAAATCCATAAAAAAACTTTTGCACTGAAATCTTATTTCAAGGAGCTACATTTGTAGAAAATGCACAGTATTTTATGGAGAGACCAAAAGAATGTTCAGTTGCAGAAGATCTTAAAAGGACTAGATCATTTTTTCAAATATTATACCGTTAAGGATATAAGTTTCCCCACAGCTGAACTTCTAACAAGTAATGTTGCTGTACTAAAGAATTTCAGTTCAATTTTCCAGCAGGCACACATACACATTGTGTTTTCCAAACTGCAACACTGAACTCTGTACTCCTTATGAAATCAGATCTCATCAGGAAAATGCACCTTTGTCATTATAGCTGGGTACTTTGAGGTTTCTCTTCTGTTGATAGGTACTCTAAGAAAGTAATTCCCCTCAATTAGGTATGACTTGCCAGTAAAAAAAAAGAGAATTCTTGAGTTGATGGAATATGTAAAGGAATAGGAGATAATGGAAGATGAAGACAGGAAGATAACAGTATAAAGGTTTTTTGCCACATGGAAAACCTTTTGCACTTGTATTCCTCCATTTGCTTTCTGCTACTGCTCCAAATGAACCTCTTTTGTCTTTCTTATTCCCAGTATTCATCTCAGATACTTTGAGAAGGTTTAACTGCAAACTAAATATTGAACATTACAGCTGCAAAATCCAGGTGCTCTGCTGTGATATACATTTTTCTAGCAACAGCATCTGGATGCTTGGCTAGCTGCACCATGGAAAGCACTGGCTCTAACATTGCTTGTATTGGCATCCAAGGAAATCGCCTAAGGATCAGTCTGCTGTGGGGCTGGCTGGGATATGTTGCCCAGCTGGAGGCCGTAGTCCTTTGATAGGCCTGTCATTGTCAAGAATTTGATCAAGTTTATATACTTAAGAAAAAATCCTGTTCAAATTTCTCATGAGCTCTTCTGCGTGTAAAGCCCTACTACAGTATAAAGGATCTTGTACAAAATTACTGAGATATAAGGAACTTTTAAGGTCCCACTACTATGGCTAGCTCTTTCACAATCCATATACTACAAAATATGCCATAGAAAATTGCATCTCTGTGTTGTGTAAACCTATTATTCCAAAATAAAACTGAGAAAACTGATTTACATTAAGATATGTAAATAACCTTCTCAAAAAATTCACCAAAAAGTCGTTGAATTATTAAATGAAATAATCTCATGGACTAAGTTTGGTAAAGTCTTTCAAGCGTACATTTTATGGCCATACAGACTAAGACTGAAAATATTTCCTTTCACTTAGACACTCAAGAATATACACAAGTTCAGGAAACTTATGGTGAAGACATGAAAGTAATTGTGAAATTGAGAGGATTAATACTATCAAATTGAGAGGATTATACTATGCATATAACAAGACTGGAAAAGAATTTTTTTTTCAACTGCTAATAATTTTTTAGAGCTTATTTTTGTCTGCTTTCTTTTTCAAATTAAAGACACTCAATAACAAAAAAGAACAAACAATAGTCCATGATCCAAAGTGAGTGCACAACTCAGAGCTCTTCTATTGTACAGCAGAAATATTGGCAAAACAGCTGTGTAGATATGATTGATGAGCACGTATATGCCTTTTTCCTTCCTCCAATGACTGCTAATATTTCTTAGTTTTTCCATGTGCTTTCTTCCACCTTCTACAGCTGGAAACTTCTTGTGCATCACCCTAAATCCAGCAAAGAGATGCCTCAAATACCCACAGTTCTACATCACTGGTTTGGAAACTCTCCTTCATAAATCCTTTGTGGGAGCAGAGAAAAGGGTGCAGAGATCATTTGAATACTCTACTGCAGTTTGCCAGAGTCCCAGTTTCATGCAGCCTGCAAGGCGACTATAATGAGCCTAATTTTAAAGTACAAAATGCATAAATATGCAAAAATATCTTGCTCTGCATACGTTGAGGCTGATAAAACTATTTTCTTAACAGTAAAACCTCTTTTTCTTTTCCTGGAAAATGTTATATTAATATGACAGAGAATGACCAAAAAAAAAAAAAAATCACTACCTAAAGATGATTCCTTTGACTTTCTTTGTTCAAAATCTCCATGCAGATCAGACAGACCTCCTGCTAGGGCCAATATTATTATGATTTTGAGAGGAGAAACAACTTATATGAGTTGTCAGACCAGGTTTATAAAAAATTGAAAAGTATGGCTGACTCTTTTAGTAGTGAATAACTAGAAACAGGTGCAGAGAGTACCTACCAAAATACTGGTTAATGTTAGGGCATTCTCGGTCTGGAATTTTGTGTTTGTTGACAATGGAAAATTTTTCATTTAGTTCGCACGTTCACATGGTCACTTCTTTTCCTTTGCGTTTCTGTGATCCAACCACCATAAAAAAAGGCAGGCACTATATTAGGATCTCTGAATAAATGCTCAGGGCATATAGATTTCTCCATTAACTACATCCATCTCTCAAATTCCTAACTGAATTTACACACTGTAATTCTCTAGCTAGAAAAGGTATACTTTTTTAGACACTTCAGTATCTAGGATATTTGCTGGTGATCTGAATGAGGTCATAACAACCATTAATTTAATTTCGCCTTCACGCTAAAGAAAAAAATTGCATTTGTTACATCAAAGGCGTTCTAAAGGCATTTGTGCCATGACACTCTCTGATGAACCTATAAGATATGTCATTAATGTTTTCCTGATGGGTCATCCTGTAGAAATTACAAATACTATGTATTATAATATTAGTCATTATTTCTCCATCTCTTTCTGAATCTGCTTTGAACTTCTCAGGTGACGTGAAGAGAAAAGAAGTCCACTCACCACTGCTCATGGTCTCTTTGATTTAGGTAACCATGTGATAGCCAGAATACTGTTTCATTATGTTAGTTAAAACTTCCTTAAGCTCAGGAAGGAGGCGAGCAAAGAGCAAGGGTTTTTCCATGTATTCATAGACCTGAAGCATTCAATTGGGAAACACATTCAATGGTTTAATGATACAGTTGGTTGCCCAGAAAGAGCCAGTATGCCCCCAGTTTAATGGAGGTTCAGAGCTGTGTGTGGGCAGCTGTACTGCTTCCAAGGGTTTCAGGCCACAAAGATCTTCAGCAAGAAAGCGCAGCTAGGAATAAATTGGCATCACAAAAAGACAGTCTCTTAAATACCTTGAGGTCCTGGATCTAAGCCTGCTGAGGCAGAGTGTTCTAAAACAGGCTCATCCCAAGTGGACTCTCTGAGCTGTAGAGCCAAGCCAGATCCCAGGGAACCAGTCTTTCACACTGATCTTTTATGCCCATTAGGGCAGAAGGAGCTTCATGGCACTTCCCAGATGGCATTCTGGTGCAGTGCTACATATCAGCTGAAACCCCACGCTAGCAAAGCCACAGACTTGCTTTAATGAGTCACTTCTTCCAAATGTGGGTAAAGTAAAGCAGAAACCCAAGTGACTCTGCAGGAGCCAAACTAAGTCTGGCATGACTGTTGCTGACATAAAGTTAACAATCCTGCCTCCCCAAAACAGGTTTTTTGCAGACACACAGAGAATAGGAGCTGTCCATATAGCTCTTTCCAGTAGCTGCATAAAATTTTCTATTGCTAATGGTCTCTGCCCCACAATTACTGGCCAGCTCTTCCACGGATTGCTTGGCACACTGCAATTTGAGGGACAAAGGCATGCCAGGAGCCATTTGAACAGTTTAATTCAGTGGTGTAATTCCAGTCCATGGCAATGTTACCCATTGCTGCTTAATATACTAGTATAGATTCTACATATTTTCTAGGTTTAGTCATTAGCCCAGCTCCATATTTTCCAGGTTAGTGCAAAGTTGATGGCAGTCCACATTAGGCAATAAATACTACCTCCATATGGTAGTATCTCATTGTGCTATCTTGCTTTGTATAACCTCCAGCAAACGCTTACTTTAGGTCAAATACATTTTGCAGAATTCTGCAGGGATAATGGAATTAGAGAGCTCTAGTTGGAAAAAAAAGTGAAGGATCTTCTCTACATCTCTTGTTGCTAGAAAGTGCCCTTTTTACTGAAGTAGCAGAGATATAATCAGTAGCTATATTAAAATACTTTATCCTTCCAATGTGCTTTAGAGAACTACTTGCAAATAGAATTCAGCAGCTTTGCTAACATGTAAAATTGCAGCTGTCTTTTTCCTTCTTCCTCTGTAGAGTGGAAGAAATAGTGTGGCAACACCTTATCTGATGTAATCCTTCGACACTTAGTCTTTTACCATTTAGATATACATATATTTTTCTGTTATGCTAATTCAGTCTGATAGTAATGGGGAAGGAATGTAAGATCTGAGTAGTGCTGGTGCTTTACTGCCTAGATTCTTGTAATTAAGGAGAAAAAAGAGTGCTTTTCCCATCCAATTTGACAGGACTTATGCAAATTCTGTGCTCAGCATTCAGTCCATCAGACATGCAAGACTGCTGCAGAATTTCTAAAGATTTTGTACAATCCTTTGTGCCTCTTTTTTTGATTAACATGGTATTTTAGTAAAGAATAATTTCTTGAGTGTTTAGTAATGAGAAGAGATTAAAAAGCACAATATACTGCAAAATTTATTTGAGATATACATTGGACTAAATTTGATATAATACACAATGTAAATGTTGTACCCAAGGCAGTAAAAGTTTACTCACTAAAACAGGAACGTTTCCATTAATTCCTCTGTAGTTTATAGGATTAAAGAACATGAATTTATATTAGGTTTAGTGAGTTACTGGTGCAAATTAAAAATGGCTTCTCTAAAATCATGCATTTGCAGATCAATGATGAAATAACAAACCATTTGTTCTACTAGAAGTCTTTTTTTCTGTCTCTTGTGTTGATTTCTACCTTCATAGTAAGTTAGAGACTTGGCAGTTGTAGACACTTAAAAATTATCTGCGGGAAAATGCAATAATGCATCTTTATTGATTTCTAATGAAAAAGCTGTATGAGGTCCCTCTGAACTATATCCTAGAATGTTATCTGGCTGAGGTTCGATTCACATCTTTTAATGTATTTTTGTTGCTGTTGATGTTGGTTTTTTCTTTGAGTGTGTTTGTCAGGGTTTTTGCTTGTTTGTTTCAGAAATGAGATCCAATTTTAAAAAGCCCAGCCCATGGAAAAATTGTGTAAATGAGTACCAAAGAATTCCTTGGACCTTCTATAGAAAATTATAGTGTCTCAGCATTGTGTGCCTAATTCTGGCGGTTTTCATTTGGGCTTTTGTTTAAAATAACCCTCCATATCTCAGTGGGTGAATTGTTCTACAAAGCAGATAGAAATTAACACAACAACAGAGGCATTTGCTATGTATACAGGTACTGATACAGATTATACATTTATGGAATGTCGGAATTCAAAGAAAAACAGTGGAAAGAAATTTTTAAAAAGCACAAATTGCACCATGCCTGTGTATGCAGCTTGCATCTTGCTCAGTGTGACAGCGCTTAGAAGTTTTGCTGGATTAGATTTTGATAAAATAATCTTTTTTCATTGGTTTTCACTGCAGCAAATCATGAGACAATTATCAATAGCATGCAGAAAGATGGGAAAGCGGTTGAGGGATTGCTGTATAATAAACCACCTACAGCAGATGCTGCTCATCCCAGGGAAACAGTGTATGAACTAGAGGACATGATGGGAGAAATTCTACTATAAAGATGAAAACCTTAAAATCCTTCCAAGTATGAAATTCCCATAGGCTCAAATCTTAGATCCATGTGTGTAGAAACTGCTGGGACTGGTTTATTCTTCTAAAACATATCAAGTCCAAAGAGAAGTTTTGCATGTCATTTTTACATGGAAACAGAATAGTCATTACTGGTGAATAACAAGCAAGTTCAGACTTACACTGGATGGTTGGAGGTGTGAGGGTGGTGGAATTAAATAAAGAACTAAAATCTTCTCTGATGTAAGATTCATTTTGGGAAAGGATCAGTCCTTTATATTTAACCTGTGAAAAGATGAAGGTAGAATAGTTTATTATTATTATAATTCTATAGAAAAAAAGATGTTTCTTACTTTAAGCTCTCCCATGCTAAGAAGAGGAAACTTTATGGAGGTAATATTTTAAAAGCTAGATCTATTAATGAGGCATAATTTAGTGATGGGAATGGTAATTCCCTAACAGTTTTCCTGTAATCGATAGTCTTATTTGCTGGACTGTATAGCTAGTGCTAGGATAATTAAATAACATTATCAAGAATAAATTTTAATATATAAGTAAGGCATCAACATTTATCTTGTAAATTGACATGAATTGCAAAGTTTCGCTACTAGCACAGGTCTTCATCTTTTCCTCTTGTCATGGATGGAATCATGCACTTCACCTGCAAGAGGGAAGCAGCAAAATACTTTTTCAATGTAATAAAGTGCAATGGTAAATACAACACTGGTTTATTCAGTGGCAAGATACACTTGATTATTTACTGTTTAGAAGACAGGGTCAGACAGAACTGTCAGAGAGACTCTCCCACTGAGTCATGAGGTACAGAATGGACAAAAGGACCCCCTTACTTTCAAAACTCCTTCTCAAAGAAGAGTCTAGGTGTAACTGGATCCATTCCTAGTTCCAGGTTTGGTCAATGATTTATGTCTGAAGAATTATATATGTGCAATCAATCTTTTATATCACTTAGCCAAGGTTTTAAAACTGAGAATCTGTTGCAGCAATGAATTTCTCAGCCTCAAGGAATAACCCTGAGAGGCATCCATATGCAAGGGGAAGTCATGGTGTGCAGGATCTTGGGGAGAAAGGAGAGGAATCACACCACCGCAATGTTCTAATTGCATAGTTGTACTCAAGATTTTCACCATTTCTATAAGTTATTAGATATTGACAGAAGCAGTATGGCTAAACTGGCAAAAACAGAGTATGAGCTGACTCTCAAAACAGTGACATAATTGGAAAACCTGCATTTGATTTGTAGCAATTTTCATAAAATATGCACGGACTTGCCTTATCTTTCACACTAAAATGCATTTTGTTGACTTTATATCAAGCATGTAAAAATAAAATCCCTTTTAAAGAACTTTTCAGGATTGAATTAAGCAGATCTTTTATCACTGTCTTGAAAAAACTGCAGGAGAGAAAGTTGAGCTTGTCAAAATAAATGAGTATCTTAAGCCCCAAATATATAATATTGTTCTTACGGACAATGAATTTGTGACAAAGGATCATCACCCTCTGCTGCCTCTGAACAAGATGTGAATATTTGCTTTTGAAGTTAATCAGCTGCATTACTCAGTTTATCTGACTGTCAGGAGATTTCTGACCTTGCTAGCAGTGATCTAATGCAATGCCTGTTTTTTAAGGTTTCAGCCGTGCATGGATAGCAGTCACACAGGAAGAGAAAGCACGGTCCCTGGCAGCCATGGAGGAAGCTGAGACTGTTAAAGGTCTGGGGTTCTGACCTGCTGGTTTTGAGAACAGGTAAATCACTGAGCTCCTAAAAGCTTAGATTAGAGGTTTTGGCAGGATTTTGCACACTGTAGTTTGGCAATGCCATTTCCTCATGGTGCTGCCCTTTCATGCAACAAAGCAAGAAGAAAAGAAGTGACAGTGTCCTCAGACATGGATATATTTGGACAAAAGCATCTGAAAGACTTTGTATGTGCTTCTGGAAGTAATCCAATGAAGTCAAAAGGGTATAAAACTCAGTGCCAACCTTCATCTTCGTGGGTTTGCCAGTTTCAGTGGTTTTGGTCGGCTGCTACTGTGCAGGCTGTTCCTTACACTGGTTAGCTAGAGGCAAGGACAGGTTTTAAAAGTTAAATGATATTATTTATCACCTCTCATAATTCCAAATCTACCAATGCAATCTTCATATAAGGATAACATTATTTTCCTCTTTTTGATTTTTTTTTGTATTTTCTTTAAATCAAGGAATTTGTATTTGGCCTCAACTTATGGTCAAGGTGATAAGATGTGTGATGGGAGTCCTATGCTGCACGAGAGGGACTCATTTAGGAAATGGAGAACAATCCTCATATCTTGAAAAAATAAATAGTAGTAGTAGAACGATAACAGAGTGCCACTTATTAAATAGATATAAAAAAAGAAGATACTTTTATCTCACTTTCTGAACAAGAAACTATTCCTAAATATCTATTTTCCTGAAGTAAGAATGTCTATAAACTTAAAGAAAATGTCTATAATTTTAAAAACCCACTTCCCTTTAAATTTTCCTGGCAGTATTGTGTTTTAAGTAGCTAATTTCCTTCCTTCCCAACAAAGTAAGCAGAACATTTTCGAAAATGCATTTTTCCTTGCAAAGCCAGAATAATTAGGTGTTTGTAAGTCTATATTCGCATATAAATGTATGTATATTCTTAAAAAAAAAGGTGCTGGCTGCCTATTAATGTCCTAGGCTTCATCACAGCAGCCCAGTTGTCCATATCTGAAAACTGGTTTGAAGATTGGGGTTGGAGTGTTCCAAACCTCTGGCACCTTTTGAAAAATTGACAGCATGTTTCTGGTAAAATAGAAAGCCTTTCCTCTCACTCAGCCACTACTTGAACATGTCTGTCTATAATCTTAATAAAACAAGGAGCATACCTGTGATTATTTTTCCTGGTAACAATATTATTATGATCATTTTCTGAATCCATATTCTCCATTTTGCTTTATATTCTCAGCTCATTTGATCTATATAACACCGATCTGCTGTAAAAATAATCAAAGTGTAGAGTTTAGGTTTAATCTCTTTTTTTGTTCAGAAGGCCCCAAATTTTCCTTCTCATCTTTCAGAAAAGATCTTCACTCAATCTGTGGTAAGAAATTTTAATTAAAATATTTACATTACAGTTTTTAAAGATAGCTTATTTTGATTCATTTTTAGAAAAGTGTTACATCCTCTTTTTATCCCTGAGGGGAAAGAAAAAATTACATCTTCTGTCAATTTATTTTTATTCCTAAGTGTTACTGTAGAAGTGTCAAAATAATTAGGTCAAGTGGTGGTAATAAGCCCAACAGAAATAAACAACTCATCTTGTGTCTTGCCCTAAGATTATTCAACTGCAGTTTGCAGTTTAAATTTTGTTAAATTTATGACAGCTAGTTTAATACATTGAAGACAATAATAGATGTAATTTTATGTAATTACATCCATTAGAGATTTCTGTCTTTGTTTAAGAAAATATCAAATCATTAGCGCCATCCTCCCTCCTGCTTTTTCCTAAAACAACTGATGAGGAAATCTGTGTAACCTCAGCAGCCTCAGAAAATTAAACAGAAAAAAAGATGTTAGAATGACTACAAATTTGAAATTACCCTGGCCATAGGGAAATTTTTATTAATCAGATAGGGTAATATTATCAACTAACATAAATGATACAGCTTTATTGGCATGTGTTTTTTACAAGATAATTCTTCATATTTGCACCACTTACTATTAATACTTTAATTCAAAATGTCTTTTTTAGTAATACATGTAGACATAGAAATATACATATCTGCAAATGTACACGTATGTGTTTGGCTCATATTTTTACTTTAGATGGCATAAAATTCAGGGATCATAAATCACAGTAATG
Source organism: Edolisoma coerulescens (assembly GCA_013397115.1). Taxonomy (NCBI): domain Eukaryota; kingdom Metazoa; phylum Chordata; class Aves; order Passeriformes; family Campephagidae; genus Edolisoma; species Edolisoma coerulescens. The sequence continues at coordinate 3,895,715 of VWZW01002957.1, read as the reverse complement.
AAGACTATAGTTATAATACCACATTTTTGACAGGTACCAATATTAAAGATATTTCATCAGTCTCTAATTTCAAGCTGTGTTCAAATATGAAATAGATACCAGGAATGCCATCTTCTCTGAAGAAGCAATCCTGAAACTCCCTCTCAAACAGGATAAAGAAAAGATAAACACAGGCAAGTTCTTGCTTTGAACAGGAAAGCTCGATCTTGATATTTGAGAATCAGAAAGAAAGGACAGGTAGAAAATTTTTATCCTTAAGGTCTCAGAACTACACTTTGCAGAGGTTTTGTTCTGTTACCAGATGTCTGGCTTGAGGTGGATGATAACATAACTCCTATGTCAAACCATTAGCATCAAGATGAATTTCTTTCTGTTAATGCCAACAGGCTTTGGATCAAAACGCACCAGAGTCAGCACTGCAGACGCTCCACATCATTTTTCTTCACCTCTTGCTGGAAGCTGCTGCAGGTACCTAAAGATGTTGTTGCTGGGATCTACACTCAGAAAACTCTATAGGAGACTACTTTTCCCCCACACCATCTTTACAGAATCACAGAATATGTGTTGGAAGTGACCCACAAGGATCATCCAGTCAAACTCCCACGCACAGCACCATCCCTAAGAGTCATGCCATGTGCCTGAGAGTGTGGTCAAAACCATTCTTGAACTCTGTCAGACTTGGTGCTGTGACCACTTCCCTTGGGAGGCTGTCCCAGTGCCCGCCCAATCATCCTCTGGGTGAAAAATTTCTAATTTAAATTCTAATTTCTAATCTAAATGAGTACTCATTTACATGAGTAAACACTGGCACGGGATAAAGTGTTCTCAAGATTGTGGCATAAATCCAACCAATTACTGGTGATTGATCTGCATCCACAGTCCTCTTGCTGCTGATGGTAGCAGTGTTTAACTGATGGTAGGGTGGGAGGAGATATGCCTGTGGCACTGGGCATGGAAGATATAGAAAGGTGGAATATTTAAATGGTCATTAAGCCAACATAGAAGTCTAGATTTGATTTCTTTTCCATCATCCCTAACTGCAAAGAGATTATATAATTATTTTAGACTGAAATCAACAAGTAAGAAAGCAAAAAGTAAATCATATAAAGTAACAGGATGATATTGTTAGAAGCTTCGGAAATGTCCCACGAGTCTCCTATATTAATTCCAACAGCAAATAAATATTAAGGTTTGGCAAAAGTTTTCTTTACATTAGAAATATGTACTACTCTTCTAAGAAAATATAAGCTGATTTGCAGATCAGAACAGATGACATAGTTATTGTGACATGAAATAAAAATGTATGAAAAATTTCTTTTCCTGGTTATTTCTCAGAGGCTTCATCTGTATGACCGCTTCTAGTTTTTTTGCTCCCTAAGGCGGGCATTTTACTTTTTCTTGCAATCTCTCCATGGCTGTTATTTCATGAAGTGATTAATTCATATTGTAAAAATATATCAGAATAATAAGACTTTCACTATTGGAGCTTATATCCTCTCCTCTTGAGACCCACAAGTTTCTGATCTGACAGTCTAAACTAAAGAAAGTCTCTTTCCCCACTTTCTTTACAGTCTGTTCCCTACTCACACATAAAATGAAATCCTTTATATTCTTTTTCTCTTGATAAAAACAGAAAAAAGAAAAAAAAAGGGGGGGG
>VWZW01002957.1:3839528-3894044 GCA_013397115.1 Edolisoma coerulescens | reverse complement strand
GGGGGGAAGCAAATATTCCTCCAGACACCTGGAGCTTGTTCTGAATTTCCTTAAGTATGGGAATTTTTAAGCATGTTCTCTAACTAGAATTAATTAATCAACCAACATTTTTTTTTTGTAAATAACAATTTATCTGGAACACTTCAGGCACACTTGAGACCTTGACTAAATAATACATACAAATAATTATAGCACTAAGAAGAAATAATGCTTATTCATAGGAGAAATTAAAATATAAGTACTTTCCTCACTGTTTTATTTTTAATTGTTGTCACTAGAAGTAAAAAATCTGATTAAAAATCCAAACAGATTTTGAAGGACTTAGAGTGTTCAGCAGCCTACATTGTCTTCAATATTCTCATTATACTCAGAATGACTTTCTGAATCCAGAGTATTTTGGAAAATGTGTCCTCCTCTTTCTGGAGTGAAGGGAGACATTCAGAAGCACCTACATGAATGCCTGCAGGAGAAATGTTTGTTAAAGAGCACACAGCAGAGATATAATTGCAGATTTACTAATGCCTGAGAAATCTGAAAATTATTCTCACAGACTTTGGAAGATTTATTCTCTTTTTGGAGCTCTATACTTGACAAGGACTGTGGTATAACAGAAATGGGGGAAAATCAGGCCTTCAAGAAATTACTTTCATTCCTGGAAGAAAACAGAAAACTTCTTCATGCGTTGTGAGATATCCAAAACTTTCAAGGGCATGGTTGGAGCATCGCATATTTCAGGTGTAAACTTGGTAAAGGATTCTTGCTCTGAGTCAGACTGTCTCAGAAGGGACAGTGAGGCATCAGATGGGATCTAAGAAAGATCTAAGAGTCAAAAGAATTTATAACAGTAATTAAAATATAACAGCAGGTTATTAATAAATAGGAAGCTCAAAGTCTAATTTTGGCATTGTTTCTCTTTCTTTTAAATGACAGGCCACAGACATAATGTCACAGATTCAGACTAGAATCAGATTGCCTTGGAATCAGACTACCCTGGGGAGGAGTTCTGCCTCTTAGATGAAAATAAAGACTTTTCAGTGTTTTATTTTGATACAGGCAATCTAGAAGAAGGACAGAAGTGACATATGAGTCACTCCGAATTGATGCAAACATAAGGTTTGTCTCATTTGAGAAATGGAACAAAACCAGCAGATTTGTCCTTATTTCAACTGAATCAGCTCACTAGCTTCTGAACCATACAAAGAAGTGTGTTTTTTCTAACTCCAAATTGCACTGCACTAGAGCAATTCCTTCAGAACAAAAAAATAATTTTCCTTATGTTGGCAGTTCTACTCATAGGCACAACAGATTATAGTAGAATTTAGTGACATGTTGAGACTAGTGAATTTAGTGACTGTGAGAGAACTAGTTTCAGAAATTTAAATTGCTGGTTTGTGTTCATTTGTAGATCTATAATATGCATGCATTTTATGAAAAAGGTATTACTTCTACTGAAATATTTTAAAACTGTAGTAAAGCTTGTCCCCTTTCAGTTTGAGGATTTTCAACCTGACCATAGAGTATTTTCTTACAATATTTTCATGTTAATTCTTGTTAAATTTGACATATTTCAACGAGGTAAGAAGCTTGCTCTTTAGAGGAAAAAGCAGTCATTTTCCTTCTTTCTCCTTATCAATGATTCCCAGCAGCAATGATGTGCCATAGTGCTGCACATTATGCAAATATACCCATTTGTTTTCATAGCCCCTTTGCACTTTACAAATTGTTATGAATCCTGTATTTGAGTATTGAGTAAAGGTTACTTTACACATTAAGTTACTTGGTTCCACATCTATTTTTATTTGTATCTATTTAGATTTTTTTTGGTAATTTTAATAATCTTTAGATTACTTTTATATTTGTATCTTTAACTGTGGAAAAAAACATACATTTAATTTTATTGATGTTAATATTATATTTCTGTGGATATCTACCAGGAATTCAAGCCCTTTTTTTATAATTTCATCTGAGAAATTCGAATCAAACACTTGATCTATGAATATTTATTCAAATATTCATAAGCTCATCCAAAAAAAGGCATTTGGCATTTGCTAGAATATAGTTATTCAAAGTGGAGCTTTTAGCATGACACAAACTTCCATTAGCATGCCAAACCTCAAGAGGAGTGAAGTTGAAGCATTCTGTTCATATATCATGCCAGAAAAATACCACAAATCATCAGTAGAGTTTTTACACATTACTTGTATAAAAAAATCTACTCTTTTTGACTTCTTTCCACATAATGAGACTCAAGTGGTGAGTAGGTTTAGTAGGATAGGATTTTGTTTTGCTAATTGATGAAAAACTCCCAAGCTAGAGAAGAGAGATTTAGTTCCTTACTTTTACACTCTCCCTGGCAGCTGGTTACAGCCAGGGGTAGCTTAGAGCAGTTCTGAGGCTGCTCTATTGCTTCAGACAAAAGTCCCAGGCTGACCCAAGAAACAGGAGACAGAAAACCAGATTTTCTCCACTCAGGTGCTCTGAGGTAACTCCACAGAGCCAAGAAGTTATCTCATATCTTGGATACATGAGTCATGTCAGTGATAAGAAACACATAAGCACCTAATCTCTCTGCAAATCAAAAGAAAGTTGGAAAATGTTATTGATTTTTTCAGGCTATTGAACTCAATTCAACGATGGCGGCAAATTCAAAAGACTTATTCTGCACTCACTAGGTAGAGAAATTTTGACTCACATGCCCATGGGACTGTGTTCTACTGAAAAGTCTACCTCCTTCTGCACATGAACTCTCCTTTTTAATCTAAATATATCAAAAGAGTTCAATACATGTGACTCACTTCTGGATCTTGATTAAGACCCAGAACTTACACTGGTGATCTACTGTTTTGGGATGATAAATGGACCCAAACTGCTGTGCTGAGATACCAGGTTCTGAAGGATACAGGATTCAGTATGACATTTTCTCAGTGTATGTCTGCTGTAGAAACCTGCTGTAGTAGAAATGGAAATGCACCAATATCAATCAAAAGAACTGCAAGATGGTTTCTGTGCATATTTTTCATTGTGACGCTGGAGTGAATCATGACCTTACAAGAATACAGACAGATGGATATATATGAATTCCTTACCTTGGCTGCCAATAAATAATGACAGCAATCTAAAAACTCATCCACAAAAAAATGAAATGCTGAATGTTACTTGAATGAGTGAAAAATAAATCAATATGACATTTTATATCTTTCCTAATGTATTTTTAAAGGAATATATACTTCTTATGGTAAGTCATAGAGGAAACTTAGACTGCATTATTTTTTCTTTTAAATAGCTCTTTACAGAAAAAATTGTAGATGTGAAATGGATATTTAATGAACAGTTCTGAGTGTGAATACAACTTACATATAATTAAGCAAAGATTTTTTGCAAACATGTCAGCTCCATGTCTTTTCTAGACTTATAGATTTTGAGTGTTATTCTGGGTTTCTAAAGCTGAAAAATTTAAGAGAGAAAAATATTTTACGACTAATTCATAGAATATCCTTGAGATGTCCATTGTTATTTCTAATTGTTTGATTCATAGAAGCTTCCAAAATCTACTTTGGAAAGCTGCTTAGAGAATAATAATTGGTATCAATTACCCAATATCTTAGATTAGGTAAATCTGGATGTGCAGTAAGCAAGGGAGAATACAGGTCTGAGAAGACAGCAGCAAGCAAAGTCAGTTCTGAAGGCCAGAAACAATGTTGTGGTTAGAACAGTAAATTGGGAATTAAGTCACAGCTTTCAGGCTTCATTTTTAGGAAGTTGCTTAGAAGTTGTTTAGAAAGTTGTTTTTAACTGCAAAAATGAAAATTCTGTGAACATTCACAGATTCAGGACTTGTCTACGTGTGAACTGTTATTCTGCCTGACCTTCAATCCACATCTAACTCTTTTTCCTTAAAGCTAAAAATTATTTAACAATAATGTTCTTGTGTTAATGAAAAAAAATGACCCTCTAGTAATAATCACACAACTAAATTCTTCATTTTTCCTTTAGAGAAAAAGACACAAATGCGAAATAAATATACTGTCTCAGAGAAAGAGGAAGAGAAAAAAGTGTTAGGGGATGATACTTATTTTCTGCCTGTAGACATATCTTCTAACACTTAAACTCTGAACAAGGTCAAAAGACTTTTTTTTTCTGCAGTTGCCTGAAAACAATACATCCCACGACTTAGTTTTCTGCATTTGTAAGAAATTATCCATATGATCACCAGTAAGCTCTATTTTAAACCTTTAAAAAATTGAACAATAATTCACATTCTCCTTCACTTCTACCCCCTCTCCCAGCTATTAATTAGCTGATGATCATATATGTCATTAATGCAATCTACTTAAGGAATTATATAAAGTAGCTAAAAAGGAAAAAATCAGTTAATTTAGGCTAAAAAAACTCAGTGAAAATAGCAGAATTGTAGCTAAGTGGTCAAACTAATTGTTTACAATACATTTATGGAATAGAGAGTTTCACTTTGTTGTTTAAAATATAATCAGAATTTAAATAATTAAAGCATGGAGAAAAGATGACAGATGGATTCTGTGCTTGTCCATTTATTCTGATTTGCGATAGCCACCAGATAGATCAAATAAAACTCAGACTCTCACTTTGTGGAAACTGGCACAAGGTTGAACAAATTCACTTTGCCTCCAAAGCCCATCAACCCTCTGGACTTAACACGATTTTCCACAATGGAGAAATCAGATGGAGATTTGCTGAAATTGGCCTATTGATATTCACTGCATTAGATTTATTGCAATCATGATGTTATCATTTCATAAATTCTGTAGCTAACAATAGAAGTCTAAAGTTATGCAGTTTGCTATTATATAGAAATCCTCAAACTCCAGAGTGATGATTTATATCTATTGACATTCAGACCCAGAACTGAACTCTTTAGGATCTTTTTTAATAGGCTTTCTGCCTAATTTTCTTTTTTTATTTTTCAATTCCTAATGTATCCTGCATATTAGCTGTATAATACCAGTCTTTCTAAACAGTATGGGATTTTTTTTGTAAATAGATAGCATCTATTTTTTCCCTAAAAAGAAAATTAATATAGGAATCTAGATTTCAAGTCCCTGTCCAATAAAATATACATGTGACTTACACCATAATGAGGCTAAAAATTATTAAAGTACCAGGGAGAACTTAGAAGAGAAAGCAGAATGAACGTCTTTGACTACATGACTTTATGGAATAAAAACTACAGGTCAAAATTAAATAAAAATGAGTTCTGAGGCAAACAAATCACAAACGCGTCAGGAAATCTTCTGTAAGCATTATCACTGGGAATTCAGGGTTAGAATTGCATAGTTGTAGAAAAGAAATACCTCAGGTTTCGCTTCCTAAAATACATCTCTGAAAGGGCAAAAGCAATTTCTGCTTGTATGATTATAGTAGCATTAAAAAAACCCTAACATGCTTAGGCAGTAACATTTGTGAATAGAAGACAGCATGGGATTATTCGGTTATTACAAAGAGAGAGAGGTGGAGGGGAAAAAATTAAATCCATTCTAACATACACTAACCTCAAAGGGCATGTCTGCCTCTGCTGGAACATCTCATGGACTACTTTTCAGTGAGAGTCTCTCCCATAGGAAGGATGCTACCACTCACTGTCCGAGAAATGTCTCTAAAGAAATCTTTAAAATTTTCTGCAAACGGAGAAATCCCATTTAGGAAAAGCAGGGGGGTGTTCTATTTCTATTCTTCCAAGCCACTGATTGCCATGGACTGTGGCATTCACTTTCAGATTAAAACATCTAAATCCATTTGTTCTCATGTGAACATGAACTATATGTGAACTAAGTATCTTTCTCATATATTCAAGAAAGATTTAGTTAATGAAGTTGACAGACCCTGCAGAACGGCTGAACTGATAAAAGAAACTTCCTGCAGGCTTACACCAATGATCCACTTATCCCAGTGCTCTGGCCTTGGTGGGAGTACTAATGCAGGCCAATAAGGGAGTGTGGCACATTCTGTAGCATAGAGGTCTGGCTGCTTTTTGTTTGAAGTCCGTTGCTCTCCTATGACCCTGTAATTCTCTAGTTTAGTATTACAGATTTTAGAGAGTACATCCCTGCCAAATCTTTTGCTATCTTCTGTTGGACATAAAGCCCTTGAATTTACCCAGTGGAAGTCAGTAGGCATAAGAGTCACCCTGTCATGAACAGTGCAATTCTGATGCGACCATTCAGGTTCTAGGACCACTTGAGATGCCCAAAAATGCCACATTTTCTTCTTCTGCTCCAGCCTACTCTGGTCTCCTGTGGGTCCTCTGCCAAGTATGATCCCATGTGGAGATTTAATTGACCCTGCAAGCATCTGAAATGGCATCAAACACCTCTGAGATCAGTGAGCAGTGAGAGCTTAAGAACCTGGCTCGGTCATAAATACATCTGTGCAGACATCCACACTTAGCTGTCATTTTTTCCAATTCACTGACACCCCACCATCTGACACATATAATCTTCCCTCAAATATAACAGCTCTGTAACAAGCCTGTAAGACAGCAGATTATTTCTCATTATCTTCTCAGTTGTCAGAGATAACCAGAAAGTGTAAATTTGCAAATTTGTGGGACATTGAGTCCATCAGCATGTACTGAAATAGTCCTGAAATGGAGTGAAAGTTCAAACTGCAGCAATAGTGTTTTGTTGTTTTTAGTTTCCAATGGAAATTATTCCAATGACAGAATATAAAAAATATAAAAAGAATATTATACTACAACTGGACTGGCTTTTAAGTCATTCTCATCAAACTCAGTCTCTCTGCTAGGGTAGATTTCTTCATGGGAATTGCAGTTTTTATTACCAAGTGCTTTCTTCATCATTTATAAAACTGATCTCCTTACTGGATCTTATTTCCTTGCTATACTTATAGCCATGTTATTCCCAAAATACCACAGGCAATTCTGTCAGTAGAAAAAGGACTGCTCTGTCACAAAATATACAGGCTAACCAAGGAGTTTATTCTTCAAGAGAAAATAAGAGTTTGGTCTATGATTACCGTGTAGTAACAGATGGAAGAGGGAAATGAGATTAGTTTTTAAACCAGTGTCTTTGAGGCCATAGAATTCTCAAAAATATCTTTATTTCAGGTTCACTCAATTTAGAAATAAGGATAGAAGGGAAAAAACCTAACAAAAAACAATAAAGAAGCTCTCTTATCCTCCTTGAAAAATGTTAATTTTCTGAAAATTGCATTTTTGCTGCATAATCATTGACTCTAGTAATCAGTATTCTGTTAGTCTGAAGGCTGTGGGAGTTGAACCTTTCTGCTAAAGGATTATGAGCCTAAAAATATTAACTCTATGCTTCAGTAACTATGCAAACGTGTTTATATCCACTGAAATTATGTGATTAAAAACAAGGCTTTAAGGATAAAGATTTTAATTTTTCTTGCTGAACTTAGCATATGTTCAACAAAGGAATAAAGCCCCCACTATATATATAATATTTAAGATGAAACACAAGATCTTTATTTTGCTTTTTCTTATTTACTTTGCTTACATGTCCAGCCATTTCATTTATAGTTCATAATTTGAAAGAATGATGAGGCTCTAATAATGGTCAAATTTATAAGAAGAGCAAGTCTTTAATTCTCCTTCTTAGTTAAACTATGCTTTTGTCATTGATACATCCAGTGCTCCTATTTGCATGTCTTCAGATGCAGCTCAGGATCCAAGGTGGGATAAAGACTGGATCTGCCTGTCTCTGCCGAGCACTCAGCAGTTAGTAAACTTGTATTCTGACCACCAAATCTGGAATTCCCTCTAGGTCGAATATTTAACACACTGAAACTCTGGGAGATGAAGTAAACTTATGCTGAAAGGGGGAATAATACCCACACTTTAAAATTTAGCTGTCAGTTACATTTTTATGAAGTAAAAAAGAAACATGAGTATACAAGTTGTTTTGAACAAGCTAGAAGTAAATTATGTACTGAAGGACAGAAACAGAAGACAACTATTTAATTTTCTGAGTAAGATACCTATAAAAAGTGACCCACCCCTCAGCTCCTTGTAATTTCTGTGTACTTGTACATGATGATGTGTTACTATTCCAGCAAAGAATAAAAAACAGCTTAAGCTGTCTGCATAAGAGCAAAAGATTTTAAGCAAGTCTTCATTTAAAAGACATGGTAATGCTTATGAAAGTACTTCTAAATGTGAACCATCTGGTTACTTTGACGATTTGGAGGTAATTTTTGTTTTAGCACAGTAAGCTCAGAATTAACTGTTCTGATCATTACTGATAATAGCAGATCTTGCTGTACCTAATTTGCAAAATAAGCTCCATTCCTAATCATTACTCTTTTAACTAAAAGTACTATAATTCAGCGGCGTTAACTAGTTCAATAGGCAGAATTGACTCTTATAAATACATGTAACATTTATTTAAATGTATTCATGCATCCACCCAAACCCACCAAGTATTCACCTGTCATAACTCATAAATGAAGAGCTCTATGTCTTCTTCAAGAAATACGAAGGAAACTGAAATGTCTAGAGAAGAATTTTAAATCTCCTTTTCTTCACTGTCCTTGGTACCCATCCAAAATCCTTGGTTATTCAGGATCTAATCTTGCAAAGGGAAGTTCATGCACATGGATTCTCATTAACTTCAAAGGGATTTTGCAAAGACACAAGATAATTGTTTTCTAGTACTGTCAACCTAAAGGTCATTAGAGCCAAAGTGTCAGAAAGATTCATTGGAAATGATCCAGATTTACACCAGAGAAAATGTTTATAGAGTTAGACTTCTGCTGGTATCTAAATCTCATCTCTGCACATTTTAACAAGTAGAGTTTAAAAAGAATTCCAGTACAGTTCATATTTTCTTAATAAAATTGATTCATGTAGTTCAAGTCCAAGCCAGGGCTCTTAGAGTAGCTAATTTGAAGATAAATCTCACTTTTAAGGAAAGATTTGACCCTTGGATGCACGCATGCAATTTTCATTATATTAATGGAAGCCACATTTGTACATCCAAGGGCAAAATTTGCTCCTTAGAAAAAAATGATGTAAAATAAACAGATAATAAACAGCATCAGTGCAGTCAGGAAGCTAATCACATAGGAGGGATCTCCATTGGAGTGTGTCTTTAAATGCTGAGAAAGGAAACTTTTGAAATAATAGCTATAAAACTCTCTAGCTTATAAAATCCAGAATCTTCTAAATATAAAGTGAATTTTCCTGTCATTCAAATAGATAATTTTGCAAATAAAACAAAACAAAATAAGAAAATAAAATCAACAACACAACTAGAATTTCTAGATTCTTTTCTTTTCCACGTGGAATAAAAAATGTAAAAATATGGGAGGGGGACAATCTTTTCTTTTTAGAGATATGCTCAAGAATGCAAAACTCTATGAAAAGATAAATAATGTTAATATTACATTTATTCATATCACTTATTTCTTTCTGCAAGAAGCAGAGAATTATCACACAAATGTCTAGCATGTGTTAAGTTCTGCACAGAAAAATACCAATTGTTTGCTGTAATCAAAACAACCTGACATCAGATAGGATGAGCCTACCACAAGAGAAGAAGTGTTTTCACCCATACAATGCAAAACTACAGGGAAATTGTACTGATTGTCTCAAAATGCCACAGATTTGCTCTGATTATTCAGATCAGTATTCTTGTTTTCAAACACACAATATTGAAAGCAAGGAAGTTTTCTTATTTTTTCCAGGATACTCTTTCGAAGTCTTTTAAGGTTGTTTTTACCGGTCCCCTTCTGTAATGCCACTGATCTACATCTCTTCAGCTGGGCATCCAATATAAAGTGAAGCAATTACCCCCTTTCTTCTGGGATTTTTGCCAAGATAGACAAGCTGATTTTGCTCAACTGAAACCAAAAGAAAATGAGAAAGAAAAGGCAATCACCAGATAGTTAAAAAAAAAAAATAAATAAAAAAGAAAAAGGGAAAAAAGAGAGAGAGATGGGATTAAGGAATCCCATGATATGGGTATTATTTTGTTTCTTGGGTTTTAGCCAGTAGACTACATTGTCATAAAAGGTTGGGCAATTTGTTTCCTAAAATTAAGTTTTGTCTTGGAAGACAAAAACAAGCAATAAGGAAGGCACCGCCCCGTATCTCCTGTGAACAAGTTTCTTCTTTTGGTCACAAGGAAAGTTTCCCTGATGATTTTTATTTTGCAAAAGTATGCTGACCTGAAATAATTCAGAGAAGCAACAGCTACCAAAGAAGACTAAAGTAGAAGGAAATTTAGTCCAAATGAAATAACCTATATATTTGTGGGACTCATATTTTGTTCCTCCAGGGAACAGCTGTAATCTTTTCTTTCTTGCCAAATTAGGTAACCCATTATCATCTTACCACAGTAGAAACTAATGCAGAGTACGTTATATACCAGTAGAAATGGATAAGGGTGTGTATCTTCCCCATGAGTTACTTCTGATGTAAACTCCAATATGACCTCCACACAGCACAAAGTTTATTAGTCACACCTCTGAACTGCTCTCTTGTGACATCTAAAGCACAATGAGAAAGACCAACATGAGGAGCTAGACAACCAGGTTTTCAGTTTACAATCATTAGCAAAACTATAGTGTTACATACACTTTACAATCACCCCCAGTTTCTAGTTATTTTTATTTTAATTAGATTTAGTCATAAGTGGGGTTTTGGTGGTGCATTTAAATTAATGAATTGCTCACTATCAGTCTACATACTGTTGTACACCTTTCACCCTTTTACAAAGTTATTTTTTCAGTGAGGTGCTCTGGAGTATCCTCCTGAATAATCTAAGACTGCAAATTATTAGCAGGAAAGTGCTCTCAGAAAGAGCAGCTTTATCCGTTGCTGTGTTCCCCTTCCCCCACTCCACAAGCCCCCTCTATCTTATAAGAGAATCTCTAAATTTACTGTAAGAAAATCTTTTCACTTCAGGAAAAAACTCAGTTACAGTTAGCAGGTTTGATTGAGACCCTAGAGGTTCTCCTTCCTGTCTTTCCCCACATTATGTCTCTTACAGACAGTTAAAAACACATTCTAGGCGACTTGGAGAAGGTCATCCAAGTGGTCAGACATAGTAAATATACCAGACCTAGCTTTCTGAAATCTAGTCTGATGGGAATCAAATATTTTTTTTCCATTTTTACCTCATCCTGTTATACAGTTAGTAAAACAGATGCCTTAAAACCAAACAGCATTTCTAGTAAGATCTATTTTAGTTCTTCATATTCTCTGGGGGACTCTAATCCCAAATCTTGGTCTAGGAGAGTTTGGCACACTGGGAAGTTTGGGAAAACCTTTCCTTTAAAAAAGCCAGACCATTTCTAATTTAGAAAAGCAGTCCTGTAGTGATTGAAAAGATTTTTTTGTAGGTTTGGTTTTGGTATGGTTAGGGGCTTTTTGTTTGGTTGGTTGTTTTTTGGTTTTTTGGGTTTTTTTTTGCAAACTTGTCTTAAATTGTTTATTTAATTTCTCTATTCTTGTTGATATGTCCCATATTTTTATAAAAATGTATGGAAAAATTGATGGGGCAGTGGGTAGAAAATAACTGTGTGATGGAACAGAAAGAAAATATGTGATAATTCAATAAATAAAATGTTTAACTAATATAATATTCTTGAAATATTCTTCAATAAAGTCTGTGTGATGAACTTGATCTTCATGTTTGAGTTACTAAAATGATGGTAAGACCTCAGTCTATGTGTCATTATCTACAAGGAAGTCCTACATTGTAAGTTATCATCATTTATATATTACTGCCCTTAACATCTGAAGTGAGATAATAAACATCTTGGCTAGCTAGCCATTTAAGACCTGCAGAGAGTTTCAGAATTAAAAAGATAAATGCCTTGACATACTATAAAATACTTGACATACATAAAATAAAATTATCTGCTTACAAATATATGTGTATCTAAATATTTGTTTTCTTTAGCTTGTGTTTTCTGTACCAAAAACTTCAAAAATCGTAAAGCAGGATTTAACTAGACACATAAAGATCTGGTCTCTTGACTTAAACAATGTAGAGATTGGGGTCAGTAGCAGATTTTGGCCTAGGCTTTTCCTGAAAATATGGATGCCAAAAAATTAGAAAGTTGGCTTTTTGCAATTTGCAGGTGTGAAAAATTTAATGCATGTAACTATGGTGATTGAATAAATAACAGAAAAAATACGGAAAGAGTGTAGTACTGGGAGTTTGACTGGCAGCCTGCCAAAAGACTTCCCCTTGTTTAGACAGAGAATTTTTATTATTGTCCAAAATGGTAATGGAAAATACCTCTTGGAGATCTATGAATAAAATTAATTCTCATAGGAAAAAAAAAGGTAAGAGTCAACACAAATACACTTAAAGAGCTAAGTCTACAGACTTCCTGCAGGGTTTCGCATACATAGCAGTTTTAGGAAAGAAGACAAGTGAGATCAGACCTTCCTTTGAAATGTCACTCTTACACATCCTTCAAAATATGCCCTTTAGTGCTAATGAGTTCAGAAGACATTTTGATCTCCTCACATATACCTTGAGATACTTTCAAAACCAAAGGGGTAGCATTTCAAAATCATGCCAAATAGTCAAATAGTCAATATTTCTCGTTCTCCTGAGCTAGTCTGCCATCACCATGCAATGATTAAAATGTAATAACCCTCCTTTGTCAGAGGAAGGGTTGTCAGTTTGTTTATGGTGCAAGCTGTGTGTTTCCAGTCCCAGGGAAAGGCCATCTCCTGAGCTACTTGGTTGTTTCAGATTGTGAGGGTAGAGAGTCACACTGATAATTGATGGGGGAGCCCTAAAAGTGGTACAATGAAAATCCCATTACAGATGGAAATATCTTCACATAATTCTGTTTGTTTGCACTGGAATAAATTAAGCTGACACAGATCGGCAACACATTCGGTTAGAATTTGAGTTTCATGCTTTTAAATATCTTTTTCTTCAGAAGATACAAATTTAAATGCTTCCTGTTTATTAAAATTTCAAAATTATGCATGTAAGTTCACCCCAATAGAAGCCCTGCCAGTTTAAGTAAATTGTACTGCAACTAGTGTTGATGAAATGCAAAGAGGAGATGATAAAAGACATGCTTTTTTTTCAGGTCAATTTTTTAATATGGGAATCATAATATTAGCATGCATGAAGATACTTAAGCTGTGATGTTAACACTTTGTAGTGCTTTTTTCACTAGAAAAGTGATCTATTGATAAGAAAATTGCCAGAAACTTATTATACATGAATTTAAACAGAATGTAACTGCTATTTCAATTACTATTACAGAAAGTTTTCTTGAATATGAATGACTGCTACATATCGCAGTCTCACACATGGTTTTCTGAATCCAGCTTATTTACAAAAATTTTCTAGTCTTGATTCAGAGAAATATTTGGAGCAGGATTTCTACTAACAGCTGTTAGAAACAGATATGCTCATTCAGGAGAATCACCCGTCTACCTATAATTAACAAAGCTCTAAGACATTAATATAAGGAACTGCATTAATGATTTATTTATTTTTTTATTTCTCTTATTGTACCAAACAAAGCTTTTCATTTGAACCTTTCTGGAACCAAAATTTGTTTTCACTGATTTGTTTTTTTTTTTAAATTTTGCATTATATTTCACTATAATAGCAAGCTAAAAGGCTGAAACTGAAGAAAAGGATTTTGATTGCCCTGTAATATATATTTGTAAATTGCTCCTGCAATCAAATTCTTTTGTTTTGAGTTTTACTTAGGGGTTTTTTTCCAAAATTTTTTTTTTTCAGAATTCTCCCTAAATTTATCAACTCTGAGAGCCTTTACAAAATGTAATTTTACCCTAAGTGCTGTTTAAGATTAATATTTTTAAACATACCATATCATGAATATCATGTTGAAACAAAAAGGTTATTTATTATTTATTAGTGACACAATAAAAACCAGCTTACAAAAGGGAAAACAGAAAGATGCTAACAGATGGGAAGGCACCCCATTTTTGTGGTATACATACTCATGCTGCTTTTATATAGGTTGTTTTGCTTGGAGGCAGTTTAATAACTTGGAGAATCTCTTTTTATTTTTAGCAGAACAAGTTAAGCCACCATCTCATTATTATCTGTTTAACAAAAGTACGTTATCTATTTCTTAGTTATGTGTAGCAAACGTGTTTTCATTTAGGCAAAATTCTGACTTAAGTTAGAATTTGTCGTATATTAAGGACTTTGTGACTTGGCCTTCGTTGCCAGCCCAAATTAATATTTATGATCGCTTCTGATTTCTCAGACTTGTCCTTCTGCACAAGAGGGTGGGGAGTGTTTAGATTACCCAAGGGGTTGATTATATACAAAAGCTGTTCTCAGATATGAACAATGACTCAGATTTCATAACACAATCACACCCTAACTCCTAATGTAACCCTATTAATACCCTGTCCACCCTGTTTTATCACTGCTTCCATGGTTATGCTGTTGAGAGAAACTGGACAGACCAGTAAAATGCACAGATATTTTTAAATAGAACCTGTTTCCTGTTGTTAGTGTGGCTATGCTGAGCACGTCTCTGGAGCTACATGCTACAGCCATCTTATATCCCATGATGTCATAGTACGAAATCTAATAAATCAAAACACAGGAATATTTAAGTTACCACACAGGAGAAGCCAAAGAACTAGTCCCCAGGAAATCACATATAATTCTTTTATTCAAGAGGCAGGAGGTGAGAAGAGGATCTGGAGCAGAGGCGTAAAGAGTGCCAGGAACTCAGCAAGCACCATCACAGTTAAAACAAAAGATCAATGTACAAAGAATCAAAGCAAGTTAGTGGAGAAAGCAGCTGCAGAACAGCTGGATTTACAGTGCTGAGGCGTGTCATTTAACATGGAAATGGGAAGAAGCTGGGAAAATTCATCCCTCCCAAAGCTAGGGAGTCTTTCCCAGACAAGAATTGTTTATTTAGCAATTAAAATGGGGGTATATTTGTTGACGAATGTTAACATTAACTTTATATTCATATTTACTTTAATCAGTAAACTGAGAGAAGTATCTGTAAACAATATAAATTGACTTTAAGACTTCATTTAAAGGAAATTGCATGCTAGTCTGGAAACTATCAGAACAAATTTGTAAAATAACATAGCTTCCCTGTTTCTTGATGGCTAAAAGAGCAGATCATTGCTAATAAACCTGCAGTTGTCATTAGAAAAGCCCAAGTATCTTTGTAGTTTATTAGTCAAAAATGTGCAAATAATTCATATTTTATTTGTCCCCTTTGATTTCCTGGCCTTGAAACTTTTGAATAAATTAAACCGCACCTCTATTTCTCTATTACTACTGTTATTTTATAATACATCTCTTTCAGTTATAATGCCAGACAAAAAAAAAACCAGAAACCAACAACAGAAAAAGGAAGCAGCAGAAACAAAGTCTGCTGGGAAAATATACACACGAGAAAGGAGAACAAGGCAGTTATGAACACTGGAAAATGTATATTAAACCAAAAGAGAGATTCCAAATAAATTTCAGAGACAATATCTTCAAAACAAAAGCAAAAAAGTGAACCCACAGTATGATTAAGTTTATATAAGCCAAAATAAAAGGGAAATGAGACTTTATATTTGTGAAGGATCTCAGTGAAAATCAGTGAAACTACAATGTAGTTTCATAATCTTTTGTTGTTTCTTGAGAGTTTCAAGTAAAATTGGAACTTTCTGAGAGTGGAAATGTAATTTAGAGGCAGAAATAAAAGTAAAATATCTGATTCATTGACTAGGTAAGCAACAATAGCCATAAACAGGAAAAAAATAAAAGAAACGTTCAGAGTAGCAGGGTAGGGGACTTGTTGCCCTTCTATTCATCTCTGGCTAGCTTGCGTATATTGTGGAGACAGGTGCCTGTGTTCCTCTTCTTCACATTTGTGCTTGCAGGAGATGGTTCAGGTCACATGCTACAAAACAGAGCAGCACTAATGGATCTACAAAGTCTCTTAAATTGAAAAAAACTGAGAGAAAAATGCTCATGTATTCCTCCATCCAGTCCATCAAAGCACTTAGAATAGTAGCCTCTGACTTTTAACAAAGCACATTTCTAAATTATCATACTTTTTATATTACTTTTCAGTACCAGGCACAATTTCCTCCCATGGAAAGCAGGAAACTCAGGACTATTGTTATATAATTTTGCATCCAAACAGCATAGTCTTCCTCTGTCATCTTTATGGTTGAAGGCAGGTTCTGTAGTCTGTGTTTCAGCATTCATCACCTGGGCAGTCCTGAAAGAAGTACAGAACAACCAGACATAACTGTTAACACATAGCAGTCAGTAATTGGCAGAAAGGGTGGAAGAAAAATACCAGAAATTTTCACAGAGAGAATGAGTGTTCAAAAAGATGCTGGTAGTTTGACACACAGCAGATATCTCTGCAAAAGGGAAGGGCTAGACAGTCATCGGAATGGTTCTTTCAGCCTTGGCTCCAGGCTAACGACCATGGTTTTTTTATCTACTGAACCCATACCTCCTGCTTTTATATCAGCAAAACCTTATCTTAAAAGGCATTCAGTGCACCTGCTTCATGGGTCTGCAAATTCAATTATATACATCAATCAGTCTTCTACACCTTATAATCACTCAGCAATAGGTATAATTCCTGTTCGTCTATCTAGTGATCTGATGACACATGAAATACGAGTAACTGGTGGCAAGTATAGCACCTTGTCTTATATCAGCCTGTGGTGAGAGAAAGACTTGGACTTCCACATAATGAGAATGAAAACAGCAACTGGAGATTGTAAAAGCTGCCAAATCTCTACCTCCCTGCTGTCAGGAATCAGCTGATATTGCCTTTTTAAGTTTTCAGGCCATCTGCTTGCTTGCTTTGCATTTTCTCCCAGGTGTCAGCATACCAGCTTTTGGGGCTATATTTAAAGTGACACCAAAAATTATTCTTAATTTTCTTTTATTGAAGATTCAGGTCAAGGTTATCATGATCAGTTTACTATTTTCTAACATATCAGTCTAATGCATTGCTATGTGGTTACCTAATCAAATCAATCATATTCACCTTTCATTTAAAATGGCACTTCATCAGTGTGGCTGTTAATCTACAGTCAACAATCGTTTCATCCACACTGGAGAAGACAGTTGTTTAGACAGACTCTTGCTCATTGTCCCATGTTCCCTGTAAGCTGAAAATTTACCTATTCTTTATCAGATGTGGAAAGTACAAGATATTTGGATTTGTGGCATGGAAGATAAGGGTAAGTATGTGATGAAGACCAAAGGCATCGCAAATCATCAACGCAGTTGGTCGCATCTTATGAATCTGACATTTTACTAATATGACCTAAGTTGAAGGTATCTTTGCATTCAGGCTGCATGTCAGATAGAACACAACTCATTATTTATTTTATGGTTTTTTTTCTTTCTTGATGCTATCAAAGGTTTTTGTCAAGCATTCTGAAGCTTTTAAAATCTGAAAACCTGAAAAATTGCTTAAGGTTTCATATATATAGGAAAGTTATATAGACTTGAATTATGTCGGTTAAATTATTCTGGTGACATGTGATTTAAAATTATTATTCCTCTTATGAACATTCTTATTTTGGGCTAAAGAAGCTGATACCACTTATGTTAAAGCTTAGCCAAAAAACTACACACCAATTAGTGTAAATGTGTATCCACCCAGGAAGTTTTACTGAATCTGACTGGCATGAAAGGTCTTTTTATCAACATGGGCATGCTTTACTCTCCTTCTGGGGGCTTTGACACTAATGGATTTTATCAAAACCATACTTTTCCATTAACACAGCCTTTCTGGTTTGGTGGAAAGGTATACTCTGTCACTCTGCTGAAGTCACCTGTCAACTTTCTTTTTTTTTTAATCACTACTGTCTCTTTAATAATACAAGTGACAGTTGGCAAATTTATCTACTAAAACATTATGACGACCATTGACATGACTGTGTAGGAGAACAGTCTACAATTAATCAGTCAGTAACAATAAAGATGGTTTTATAGCTACCAGATGGGTAGTTTATGTACATGTTTAAATGTGTCCAAACTCTTTTGTAAAAAATTGAACTTTGAATTCATGTTATCCTTTAATATCATCAAGCCTTTTGCAAAATTACACTAAAATACAGAGGACAGTAATAGTCTTTGGAGGCAAAATAAGAGTGATTACAATGTAATTTACAATGTGTTTGAAACACGCATCTCAAGTTTTGGCAATGACATGGCACCTACATTGAAAGAAAAATAGAAACATATCTCATAAAAATTGCAATTTCTGTGCCATTACCAAAGCAAAAGTCATACAGATTGCAGATCTGCAATAGTGTTTTATTTACCTAAATTTTCAGAATATTAACTGTTAAACTAATACAGCCAAACCTGCTATATATTAAGCCTAAGAAATCATATTTCCTTCATGATAAATAATGCTGATTTTACATTTTACCCTGCAAAGAAGGGAAGTCAGTTTTACTTTTCTGCTTTTTCAGCATGTACAACTAAGAAATTAAAAGATGTAGCCCTTGCTTCAGGATTATACTGAGGTTTAAACTTCCAAAAGATTCTTTAAACTCATCTAATTTTTCTTCATTTTAAACCATTCCATCAATGCTTTGGTATGATGAATATTATTTTGTGGAAAGTCTGCAGGAATAATCACATAGGAATTATCTTTCCAGTAGCTTATTAAATTCCCAAAAAGAACACTATTCTGATTTTCATTATCAAGCTGTTTACTTTCAAAACTGAGCATTCGTTAGCATGTAAAAATGAAAATGAATTTTTTATACAGGTTGAAGTATACATATACATATTTTTTTTAAATGAGCATGAAAACACCAGAAGTGGCACACAAACTTGCTACTCTTAATATAACCTAAATTATTTTCCCCACATGAATGCCTGTGTTGGAAGAAGATCTAACAAAAATGTGTTGATATCTGTTTATTGTAAACAGATGTGGAGGATCTGCCCCTGGTCTTAGTAGTGCCAGTTCTACAATGGATGTTATAAATTATGAGCCCAGTCTTCGAACATCAAGGGTCATAATAATACATCCACTATTTTTAGAAAGATACTGAACATTTTCTAGACAGGTGAGCAACAGAGATCTTCTGAGGGAGAAATTTATTTTCCTAACATGCTGGTCTGTCTTTGTACTGGTTTGCTTTAACAAAATACAACATGGAAGATCAGTGGTTTGGCATATGGGTTTCTCTCTTAATTTTTTTCTTACAATAAATCTCCATAAAGGTTACAGCTCACTTAATGCTAGATGCAGGCAAGAAAATCTTCCAAAATAAATTAATAATAATCATCCCATTTTTCCTATGCTTTACTAAACTGTAATCAACTTAAATCATAATATATTAAGAAAGTAGTAATGATAAAAGAAGGTATCAAAATCATAAAATTCCTCATCGTAGCATGAAAGAAGGACAACATACTTCCCAGGGAGGACAACATATAACGTCCCTCTGAATATTAGCAAAAAGTGAATAAAAATAAAACAGGTATCATATCACCAGCCCATATGTGTGTGTGTGTGTGTGTGTGTGCAGGTATATAGATGTACATATTGTTTTAGATACACATACATCAATATTTATTGTAGGAAAATACTACTGCATCGTGTTTGTTTGCTTGTATAATAATGATTGCTTGGCATAATTAAAGACACTGACTATACATACTTCAGTAACTATGTTAGTTAAGGAAAACATATGGGATCAATGATATTTGATTGATGGAATATTTGCAGGTTCAAGTATTCTTTTTTTTTTTTCCTTATGTTTTCTCTTTTGAAAACAAAAAAGAAGTGTGTTAGTTATATTTCTATTCCATTTATTCTGCATTTGTGTGAATATATTTCTACAGAACAACCAAGTTCACATTCTATGTCCGGAGTGTCATTTCCTTTCTATGATAGAACTTAGAAAAGTGGAGTAAGTTAATGCACTAGAAATGTGTCAGATGATTACCTTATATGCAGGCCTTAATAATATTCAAATGTGTTTAAAATTCTTTCTTTTCCAGGAGAAAATATGGAGATATTGAACCAAAAGAAAAATCTCATGTAATATGGATTTAAATTTTCCCGTAATATATGAATTGAGATGGTAAGCTTGAAGTGAGAAAAAAGCCAGTCCAATACTGGATAGAAGGCTAGATCTTAAATTAGTGTATGTAGGTTCAGCATATTTTTTTAATCCAAATGGAAAAAACACTCCAATCTTCACTTCTCGTTGGCATTATCTGTAGCATATGTGACCTAGTTTTCAGAATGCATGTCATCCTGACGTATATATTATTTTTAGTACCATTTTTAAAAGGATGTGGAGAGTTGCCGTCATGATATTACTGGGAAGAAATTAGAAATAGAGGAATGGAATGCACAGTCATGAATTTCCTTGAAGAATGCTGGCTAAGAGAGACGTCCCTTCCATTTCCCTGACTAGGATGCCTATACCACCAATATAAACCTCTGGCTCCTTCATGAAATAAAATTGTGTGAACTTCCTGATCAAGGGACCTAAGGGGACATACTGAGTGCTTCTCCTTAACAACAGACTTAGGAATCCAAATAGCTCTTAAATGTTTTTTGTTTTACTGAAACACTTAAATTTGTCTATCTTGGAAAAGCAGGTCTTTTGGGAGGAGGAAAATATTAATACAAATGAACCAGTCTATTTTTCATATCTTCTTTAATTGATGTGAGATGTTTAATATTGAACATTAAAAAATTCACATATATAAAAAATCCTGTATAATATCATGTCTGATATTGTATCTGATATCAAATGCTACCTGATAATATATCAAATAGCCCTGTCTTGATTTTTCTTAGGAAACTTTGATTCTTAATGCCAATGAACTGGTTTAGGCTGTGTTTTCTACTTGTTCCCTTAGCATTAGGTGTTTAATTTCCGGTAGTTTACCACTATGTTCTGTGTGCCTCACAGAACTTTTAAAACACCTGTGTGCACCAATTTTGTTCTTTTATCTGATTTTAGGAACCGTAAGGACAAGCAAAGAAGGAAAGGGTTGTCTCCTGTAAATACAGTCTGCCTGTAACACTGATTAAGAAAAACACTCAATACATAATTAAATTCTCTGAAAGTAACTCATTCCAAGTTCTGTGTAAATCAGGGCCTCAGCCTCATAATTCTAAGTATTTTTAATTTCTTTGTGAGAAAGCAGTGCTGGCGGAAACACACATTAAATAAGGCTTCTCCAGAACACGCTTTCTTACCCAACAGCAAGGGAGCTGCGTGGGCATGAGTTCACCTACATGTTCTGGTATCAAATTCAATTATCTAATTACATTAAATAGTTTGTGTTGTACAATATAAAAATTATTCTTCAGTTTTGAAGTGTTCTTAATAACTTTAAAAAGCCATAATATTGCAGAAAAACTGGACTTTCCCTCCTCTGCTATCACTATATAAACAAGTACTAGAGGAGGCCCCACAGAGACTGAATTTGGAGAATAACACCTTTTAAATTCATGGTCTATTTCTTTTAGCTACATATTTTAAATGCTGTCTGTCATCTAGTGGATTTAGTTTTGTCTTTAAGAAAACAATGGCTTTAGCTGTAATCAATCACACTTTATACACATTATAGTGTGTAGTATATATATATATATATATATACAATATAGTGCTTTATGATGAAACTTATATCACCTAGTGTTGAAGTAACTGTTGGTCTGAATTTGCACCTGATAAGAAGTAGTCATCTGCACAGTGGATGTCATCAAGACTTCTAAATATTTTGCAGAAGCTTAAAAACTTATACATAATTTACCAAATGGTATTTGAAAAAATACAGAGCAGCCATTCTCCAGAAAGGAAATCCATACATTCATGATAACAGAGTGAAAACATTGTTCATTTTGATAACTCTGTAGCTCACTCAGATTAAAAACCAGTTTATCTTTCCAGTCTCCACAGTGGATAGACACAGAAAGCATGTACAAACTTCCAGATATGCTACAGCGGACTTAGTGCAAAGTTTCTTGAATCATTTGCTCTAGGAGAAATAACCATGCAAGAAAAAAAAAAGATTAATCAGTTGACTGCGAAATCCATTCAGTCAAAATCCTTATTTCTATTTGAACAACAAGCAGTCATACTGTTCATATTCTAATCACCATGAGGGTTACTCTGTGCAGAAGATTCCAACAAGGGATTATAGGGGTTTTGGGGTGGGTTTTTTGTGCTGTTTTTGTTTGTTTGCTTGAATTTATTTTTTATTTCTTAACTAATTCTCTGTCCATGAATATTTGTTCAACACTGTCATCATCTTGGTGTTTGCAGCTACTTCTCATTACTAGACATTCCTTTTCTGGAAGGTCTTTGTCTGTCATATACCATTGTTGTTGATGTTGATGTTGAGGAGCAGGTAGATACCTGGGGTATCTACAAATATCCATGAGCCACAGGTGGCCAAAGAACCACAAACTCTCCTCTGAATTTGTTGATGATGGTAGGAAGACACTTTCTACAAAAGGGAGACATTTCTTTGAGCACTTTAGACTGCACTTACTCTCTGGGGGGACTCCTGACTTTCCAGGCACTACATCTGTGATCCAAGGTTTCAAGGAGTGAGCTGTGGAGGTGCATGCCCTCCCTTACGGCCAGCCACATGGAGCTTTAGGATGTAACCACAGGCACTCATTCTTCTCTTGCAATACTCAGATCTGTTTTGTGAAGAAAAATCTGCATCTTGCTAAAAATTCTGTGACTCAAGCTCCGTACTTCATTTCACCATGTTAATGAGTTAGCACTATATTATCATGATATATGATCATTGAGCTACTTAATTTGCCAAGACTATCTCTGAAATAATTATTACATGTTCAGTTGTGCTAAGCTACATTTTAGTCAGGGAATGAACATGGTGGAACGCTAATGAAGGAGCCTGATAGAGATCATAACCTTTCTTTTTAGTATGATGACTTAGCAAAAATAGCATTTAATTTAACAAGAACAAATGCGAGATTCTGCACCCAGGACAGAATAACATTGGACACAAGTATAAATTGGAAGAGGAGTGATTGGAGAGCAGCCCTGCAAAAAAGGATGTGGGGAGGCTGGCTGGTAGCAGGCTCGACAGGAGTCAGTAGTGAGCCCTGGTAGCCCAGAGGGCAAAATGCATCCTGGAGTGCATCAAACACTGCATGACCAGCTGGGCAAAAGAGATGATTGTCACACTCTACTCACTGTTGATGCAGCCTCACCTCAAGCAGTGGGTCAGGGCCCCACAATCTAAGAAGGATGTGATGGTCCTTCATTGTGACCAGAGGAGGTGGTAAGACAAAGCTGGTGAAGGAGCTGGAGGAAATGTCCAGTGAGGAGCAGATGAGAATTTTGAGCTTTTCTAGTTTGCAGAAAAGGAGGCTGAGGAGTGACCTCGTTTCTCTCTACAGTTTTCTGAGAAGGGGACATCACTTCTCCCTGGTATCCAGTGATAGGACTTTTGTGAGTAGTTCAAAGCTGCACCAGGGGGAGGTTGAGATTTGTCACTACGAAGCTTTTCTTTACCAAGAGGGTGGTCAAAGACTGAAACAGACTTCTTAGAGAGGTGATCAATGCTCTGGGCCTGTGGGCGTTTAAGAGGCTTTTGGACAATGTTCTTAAAAATATGCTTTAACTTTCGGTCAGCCCTGAAGTGATCAGGCAGTTGGACTAGATAATTGTTGTAGGTCCCTTCCAACTGAAAATATATATTTATTTATTTTGATTCAATTAAATTTGATTCAATTCAATCAGATTCTGGATTAGTTATGCATTTACTAATGTAGCCAAAGTAAGGATCTGGTCCCGTTTTCTCTTGGCTGGGGTTTATTACATGCATATTTTTAGCTGGAAGATTTTTTTAAAAAGAAGAGATATAATTCAGACAAAATATTGAAAGACTATCATGTAGAGAAAGCTGGGTGCAACCAAACTTTATGAAAAAGGCTATTTTCCCCTCAGAATATGCATTGAATATAACAGAAAACTGAAGGCATTGTCTATGGAGTTGACAAACATATGAATAGCTGAAGAGAGGCTATAGAAAATGGAATGGGAAAAGTAAATAATATAGAGTATTTCAGTGGAAAACAGACAGATTTCAGCCTTTAAATGATTTCTAAACAGCTTCTATAAAAGGCAGCAAAACAAGAAATATCTACTCTTGTATTCCAAGGAAGATTTTTGACTTTTAAATGAAACATTGTAACAGAATCTGAAAATCTATTTACATGTATTTGTGGATTTCAAAAGACAAAGGATATTGTCATTATAAGCCTTAATACAAAGGCCTTTGGAATAAATTCAAGAAAAAAAGAAAAGGAAGAAGTCAAAACAAAACGTAAATCCAGGGATAGGGCATGTAATTCTTTTGGTTAAAAAATTAGAAGTCTTTGTGGTAAACCATTAATATTATGAAAATATGTTTGGTTAGAAGAATGTTTTTACTCTAGATTAAAATCCTGTCAGGGCTTTCAGTGTTTTAATTTGCCTAGATGCCTAGATCCAGCTTGTCAAGTTTCATTTGCTTGCAAGGAGAAACTAAATTTGTCATCCATCTGAAACAACTAACTCCCAAGAAGCAGCTGAATTTGACCGAAGGATAGAGAGCAGAAAATCTGAAACACAAAGAAAAAATGTATCTTTCTAGGATTTTGGTTTTGTTGCTGGTTAACTTGTACTTTTTTCTCTCTTTCAGGACAAAAAGCACAACAAAATCAAAAAACCAAACAAAACCTCCAGCAAAACCACTAGGGACCATGTCCTACACATTTTATTTTCTGAGAAAAGATTAGTATTTTTCATGGACTTCTTTTTTTTTGTAAAAATCAATAGTGTTTACAAAAGTCTACCAGAGAGAAGATAGCACTTACTGATACTTAGAACCAAAACTAAACACTTAGAATGAAAAGGATTCTCACTGCTGCAACAACTTTGTAATCATAGTCTCCTCATCTCAGACCAAACCCCTTCTCTTTTCTTAAAGTAAAATAGTCTTCTCCACAGCTCTTGTGTTTCTCTTTGTGCTCAAAAGCTGTTAACCTACCCAATATCTTAGTGCACCATACTGTATCTGCAATTCATAATGTCTTGCATAGATTTGTCTGTTTCCCAAGGCTTTTAGAAGAATCTTAGTGTATTCAGTTTCTCTTCGTATCAGAGCCATTTAATGTTTTGAATCATCTGTGTTTTCTTATGGATTTTCATTTCCCTCTGCAGTATCCATTTTGAAGATATAACCCCAGTGAATTTTCACTGAGTTTTCAAGCGTGTCATTTGCTCAGCTGAATGTCCCTGACATACACAGAGCTGACTACACTTCTGCAGTAGTATCTCCATCTGGTACAGAAAATAAAAACTAATCCAGAAATAGTGAAGTACAACATGATAAAATATAGGCATAAGAGTAATTCAAAATATTCTAACGTAGGCAAGTTTCCTATGCAAAATATTTAACAAAAATATTTAATAATACAACAGAAGGCATGTACTGGATATTTGCTGATTTTTCTGATTTTGATCAATTATATTGATCAAAAGGGTTTAATTCCAGAAGGAAGTAATACAGACTGTATAAATTCCTGGGATGCTACATACATGGTTGGGATTTAATAAAATGACTTGAGCACTGTGCTAATGATGCCAAGATTGTGGGTTTGATCCCTGTTTGGGCCATTCACTTAAGAGATGGACTTGATGATCCTTGTTGGGTCCCTCCAACCCAGCATATTCTGTCATTCTGTGACTTTTCAGAGATGTGGCTGTGACTTGTCAGCCAGGCCTAATTTATGAAATTGCTTAGGATCGGTAAATGTAAAACTAGCTGGAGACAATTCAATAATGGATATTTCTTGCTCCATTCACAAAGTTACATGCCAAAAGACAGTAAGAAATGATCAAACTGTTGGTGAATATTTGTCATAATGTGCAGTTCCTTCGTAGGTTGCTCCAATACCAGATCTCTTCTTGGCTCCTTATTGAGGTGTGAATATTTCAGTTCTGATGAACAGACACTTTCATCTGATGTTTTTGGTTGCTTCATGCTGAAGTGAAATGCATGACTGAACATTTACAAGATTTGGCATCAAGAATATAAAGGTCTCCCTATGCAATAGACTAAGATACATGAAACACAGATGACATCATTCTTGAACTTCCAGCCAGTTTCCAGATAAATCTTGTGGAACATATCCAGGAAGTGAGTGCCTATGATCAGCTAAATATTCTTTCTTGCCAGTGTTTTCTCTCTGACTATATAACTGGCAGAGAATCAGGAAGTCTTAATGTGGTTTTCATGTCAGGTGAAGGGAAATAAATAGACTGTTTGAATGTTTGAGTCAAAGGACATTATAATGATATTTGAGCAGACTATCTGAACTATATCATTTTGCTCCAACTAGTGGAATGTTATCTTGTACCTTGAAAAGTCACAAAATATAATTCAGGGAACTGGAGGCACTGATGTACAGATACAACCTGTTAGGATCCTAACCTCTGAAAAACATAACCACAGGTTGGAAGGAGTCATTTTTATTGGGTAAATAGTGATGAACTTAATACTACCAGTCAAACTCCTCTGCGAAGAACAGCTAGAACCAAGCAATCTGTTTTAGTTTTGTATGAAAAATTAAAATAGAAGAATGGTGTTTTAAGTTGCTATAAAAGGTGACTGCTGCTAAAAGTGACAGTTCCACCTTTGTTTCCTTATTTTCATTCTTTTCTCAGTATAGTGTGATTACAGGGAGAGGGGATACAGCTCCTTAATCCTGCTGTATTCTTCTCAAACAGTAGAAGGAAAAAAAAAGTATTCTCAACCACATCAGAAAGATGACCTATTTTACTCTGTGGCTCCAAGATTACTGGAGGATGTACAGACAAGTGAGAATAGGTAGAAGGGGACAGAAGAGCAGATGGAACAAAATCTTTCAGCTGAAGGATGTTTTTAAGTTATAAACAGACTTCCTTGTTTTAGTTCATACTTCTCATGAAAAAATGGATGATGAATCTACTTTGTGATTCTTCTCTTGTACTTTTCTTATATAACATAGGCTTGTTAAAACTGTGATTGCTCCTAGCAGTAATTTAGTTACCAGTTTTAAGAGACAATTATATTTAGTCCTGAAGCTTGTAAATACAAAGTCTCAAAAGGACTAAAATGCAAAGGAAAAAAAAAAAGACTAATTGAAATTTCTGTTTAATATAACAATTTAATTAACAGCTCACAACATTTTCTATTTTCACAGTTCACAGTAGCCAGATGTAGGAACAAATAAAACACCATTATTTTGCCAACGATTCTGCATCAATGAATTTGTCTAGGCCCTGAATTTTGTCTGCGACATGGTATTTAAAATGAGACAAGTATTCTCATAAAGTGATCTGTTACCAAAGTTTTTACCAACACTTAATTGATGCTGTTCAATGCAATAAAAAATGGTAAAAGAGTTTCTTTTCCTTCTTGAGCTTCTTTTCATATTCTGATCTGCTACCTTTAATGTTCTCAGGAACACCACTGATTCATATGATAGGACTGGAAAGGACATTAAGTTATCATCTACTTTAGGTATGCTGAGTTTGCTGTCTGAATACTAAGCAAGTAAATAGATGTTTCCTAGTATGTGCTCATCTCACCAGCTAATAAAAATAACTTTCAATAAAAGAAATCTCAGAAAGTTAAACGTGGTCCCTGTGACTCACAAAGGCCACAAGAACACTTTTTCATCAACACCATGTGAGAGCTCTTTAAAATAAGTGTCTTCTCTATTTTCTTCTCTAAACTGAAACTGATGCCTTTATTCCAACTTTTTTTTACTAAGCCATGCTGTTTAAAATTTTAAGCTCTTCTCTCAAAAATTTCCCATTTTTTAAAATATCTGTGAAAGGTAAAGGTCAAAACTATACCCTGTGGATGACCACACCTGAGAAAACTTGCAGACTTCTCTCTGTACGTGCATGTTCTCCAGTAGCATTATGGAGTTAATTTTGTGTATCACACTACTGGTTTTTGTGTTATTGATACATAGGCAGATATTTTCCCTTCTGTGTATTAGTTGATTCAAGTTCATATTCTTAAATATAGCTCTTTAAATTCTCCTTTATGTTGTCTCTGGTTTTTTTATTTGAAGTCTAAATTTGAAGAGATCATATTGTGATCCTGTCTTCCAAATAACTTAGAATCCTTCTAAAATCAGCCTAGTTTGATGCATAAAGGCATAATTTTTCTGCTACAACTGTGGTATTTGGTATTTTCAAAAATGTTGACCTGAGCATGACTTAAAATATATCTGCACTTT
Source organism: Edolisoma coerulescens (assembly GCA_013397115.1). NCBI lineage: Eukaryota > Metazoa > Chordata > Aves > Passeriformes > Campephagidae > Edolisoma > Edolisoma coerulescens. Next base: position 3,865,769 of record VWZW01002957.1, on the reverse strand, counting down.
GCCTTTCCTTCTACTGTACTTGTGAATGAGAGACTTATCTGTCCTTTCATACTCCAGATTTAGAACAAATCTTGACTATCCTTTACATCATGTCAGTGTTTGGGTTGAAGTAGTGAGTTTCACATTGAACACTCTGGAAAAGTCTGTATTGACTGTGTCCTACTGTTACTACTTCTTTATGGTTTTGTTTCTTGCAAATGATTTAATAACTTGTTCCAAAAATATTGAAGAAGGACCAAGTACACCCGGATCCTTGGGCAAAGACAATCCCACGAATGGGTTTGCCCTTTCCCATGGGGAAAGAAATCCACATTGACTTTCCCAGCCGCTTCTCTATGTGTAGTGCAGGAATCTTGTCTCCCTCCATAGTGTCTATGGGCTTAGTCTGGGCTGGACCAGGGAGGTTAGCAGATCCCCTAGTACTGACTAGCCAAGTGGCTTCTGCCAAGTTCGCAAACCAATGCTTCCATATCCCATTACCTAATGCCCTTAACATAGTTTTTAACAGCCCATTATATCTTTCAATCTTCCCAGAGGCCTGTGGATGGTAGGGAATATGATATATCCACTTAATGCCATGCCTCCTTGCCCAGGAGTTAATACAATTATTTCAAAAATGAGTCCCACTGTCTGACTCAATTCTATCAGGGGTTCCATGTCACCACAACACATGTCTTTCAAGACCTGAAATTGTGTTACGAGCAGTGGTATGGTTTACTGGGTATGTTTCCAGCCAGCCGGTTGTGGCCTCTACCATGGTGAGGATATAACTCTTGCCTTGGCGTGTTTGTGGCAATGGCCCAATGTAACCAATTTGGCAGGCTTCACCATACTGGAACCCCAGCCACCGCCCTCCATTCCAAAGAGGTTTCACTCGTGTGGCTCGCTTGATGGCAGCGCATGTTTCACACTGATGAATAACCTGTGTGATGGTCTCCATGGTCAGGTCCACTCCTTGATCACAAGCCCATTTGCATGTTGCATCCCTTCCAAGATGCCCTGATGTTTCCTGGGCCCATCGGGCTATAAATAGCTCACCCTTTCTTTCCCAATCTAGGTCCACCTGAGCTATTCCAATTTTGGTGGCCTTATCTACCTGTTCATTGTTTTGATGCTCCTCAGTGGCCCGACTTTTGGGCACACGGGCATCTACATGACGTACTTTCAGGGTCATGTTTTCTATCCGTGCAGCAATGTCCTGCCATAATGCAGCAGCCCAGATACTGCCGATTGCTTTTCTTCCACTGCTGCAGCCATCCCCATAGGGCATTAGCCACCATCCAGGAGTCGGTATAGAGATAAAGTATGGGCCACTTTTCTCTCTCAGGAATTTCTAGGGCTAGTTGGATGGCTCCCACCTCTGCAAATTGGCTTGATTCGCCTTCCCCTTCAGCAGCCTCAATGACTTGTCATGTGGGACTCCACACAGCAGCTTTCCATCTCAAGCTTACACCAACTGGTCTGTTACTTCCAGTGGTCTTCCTTGTTCCTTTCTTTGTTGCATTCTCTTTCCTGTGGACGTGGAAGCATGACGATTTCAAATATTTCAAACATTTTTTACCATTTTTTACTATTTAACAGTCACAGTAATTAATGAATTTTCATATCCCTTTGTTTTTATCTTCCTTTTAACATATAAGTAGAATTTTTTCCTGGTTATTTTTGCATTCTCTACTGATTGAAGCTTATATTGCATTTCAGGGTTTCTGGTTTTGCCTCTGTGCACTTATACTATTTCCCGGTCAATTTGCCTAATTTCTACTTTTGTATCATACCTTTTTGTTTTTTCAGGTCATTTAACAGCTCTTAATATCACCATAATTTATTAAAATTTCTTGCCTGATTAAGCTTCTAGGTCACATCTTCCTCTTAAAGAAGAATTTTGAGAATGACCTACTATAGATTCAAGTAGCTCTGCGCTGGATTTATTTTTTTCAAAATTATAAAATAGCCTCAGTCTCTTGTTTGGAAGAACATGTTAATTTGATGTCTGTGTACTATGTTGAACAGACTGCAGTGAATTTTGCAGTCTGCTTACTAAATTTTATTTGCTTAAGAAATATTGAGCTGCAGAAGAGAAGCACCCATCACTTGCAAGTATTTTGATAAGGTCTACATAGCTTTTCTCCTGTAGAAGTTTACAGAGTATTCCAAAACTCAAAACCAAAGAAGTTTTGATTGTAGAAATTTATACTGATATAAGATCTGAAAGATATAAGATTGGCTTGTTTTTTTCTGGCACATTTCTTTAAACTAAAAAAGATGAAAAAACTTGCTTGATTGTTTGAAAGGGACCTGAGGAGAGCATTAGGTTAAAAATACTTATAATAATATTTTATAGATATATATTAGTATGTAGTAAGAATTACCTGTAGAGCTTTCCTAACATATTTAAAGCAACTACCAAGAAATGCCAGGAAGGAGAAAGCAGTATTTTTTACAGACTTTTATCATTGTATTCTTCTGTGTACTCTGAGTCAGCAAACAAACACAGATCTATCTTCAAGTTATTCGAACACTGTAATCAATAAAAGCTCTTGCACTCCTTTGTGAGTCACCAGTGGGCTTCATATACACCAAATCATACACCCGTCTCAACTTTCCAGACTTCACTGCCAAATTTTGTGAAGAAAAGAGTAGCTATTAATATGTTACTGTGTTTATTTGTTTTATTATTCTTCCAGAATAAATTTAAAAGAAGAGAAAGAAAACAGAAGCTGAACTGAGAAGCAGGTGTGCTCTCTAACTTTGAATGCAATTAAATTAGCATTTAGGAATGACAAGAATATGTCAATATGCAGGAAATTAGTTAAATTTAGATCTCTGAAAAGCAGTGATTCAGGAATCCTGCACATATTTAATAAAGCATTAAAAATTATTTTACCACTTAACATTGATTTAGCCATCTTATTAAACTATGAAACAATTTATTAAATGGAACTGCTAGAGGAGGATCCTTCTACACAACAGCTCTACACATTTGGCCTTCAGCATAACACTACTGATCCATATTCCACATCTTTAAATCCCGATCCCATATCTCCAACAAGATCGATCAGGTCTGAGTGCACTCCAGAACCCATGTCATTCTCCCTCTGATCTTAATACTGCATTTATCCAGATGAATAAACCACAGTTACTAGAAACATGGCTTAAAAGCAGCTGATTCAGTTCTTTCATGAATTCTGGCCCTGAGATTAGCTCAGGTGGTTAGAGCATGGTGCAAGGCTGCATGCTTGATCCCTGTATGGGCTGTTTACTTAAGAGATGGGCTTCATGATCCTTCTGTGTCCTTTCCAACTACGGCTAATCTGTGATTCTGTAATACTAACTACGAGACTACAATCTTTCTCACATACTTGAATTTTGGCACAATGAACATTGAAGTAATTATATTAAATGGGAGGAGTGAAGCTAACATTAGAATTCAAGTATTCATTAGGTCAGCATTTGGACAAACATATGGTATGATCATTCTGACACATCAGTAAGTTAAGATAACTGTATAGTACCCTCTGTTTCAGGAAAAGAGTGTTTCACTGTTTTATATGTGTTGTGTGAAACACAAGATGGGAACACAGTGCGTAAGGCTACTTACCTCACTCATTTCTGTCCAGGGAGAGATGCAGGTCACAGCACTTCAGGTGAAACCTGAAATCTAGATTTCATAGTGCCCTGTCAGTGGTCTCTGTGTGAGAGCACTGCAGGAGTCAGGCCTAATAGGAACAAACTTTCTACATTCCCTTAAGGAAGAAAACAGGAGGAAGAGAGAGGAGAGGAAAGGTTGTGCCCTCTTTGCCCTTTCTCTACACTTCACTCCTCTCCCTTCCTCCACATATATACATTATATAATATAATATATATATTATACAATTATTATTATTCAAAACTGGAAAATTATTTACAGAGACGTGCTCTTCAATTGCCAAGATGTTTTACTCTTAAATTCACATCACATTCAGATCAGTAAACTTGTAAAAGTGAAACCAGAGCAGCAGCATTGCTGAGAAATTCACTTTAAAACCAGAGACAGTGTACTTCTCTGTCTGATGAGGGATGGGGAATGCAAGATCCTAGGATGTTGGCTCCTTTTTCAGATCAAATGTATGGTGCTTAAAGTCATGCTTTGCATCTGATGCACATGTTGTTTTGCTTCAGAAAAACTACAAGCCTTGTCCCAAGCAGGAATCATGATGTGGCAAAAATACAGGCTCAAATGTGGGAAATTGAGTGTTTTCCTGGTTCACATAAAGCAGAAACTTTCTTAAGTTAAGGAATTGTGACCTTATTTACAAAAAAAATCAAATCAAATAAAAAAACCCCATAAATTGCTCATTTCCAATGTCTAATTTATCGTCATCGTCGTCGTCGTCGTCATCATCATCATCATCATCATCATCATCATCATCATCATCATCTACTTTAAGTTTTAAAGACCAGAAAACATGGGAATTATTTAAAAAAATATTTTCCCCCAAATAGAGATGAGCATAAATAGAACTGTAACTGATGTGCATTCTTCATTATGAAACCAATATCCTGAGTTATACTTTTGAGCAAAAGTTTGACTTTAATTATAATCAAAAATCATATTTATTTAATTTGTATTAACCTAGAGGGAAACATTCTCTAATTCAAGCACCTAAATTTGATCAGTCTTCCAAAGGACCAGACCAGCTAGAACCAGATGATATATGAAGACAAAGAGAACAAGGATGTCATTTTGGACACTTCTTTTTCTTTTATCCTTCTAGGAAAATAGATTTTTTTTCCAAGAAAATGGAGCAGTACTTTCAAAAGGCTGACCTAATAACTTGCTTCTTACCATAAGCTTAAAGTGGAAGTCTGGAAGACTTTAGAAAAAAAGCCTTCTACTCCATTACCTCTTCTCAAGTTCTTTGTAGCTCTTCATAATATCGCAGCAGTTGATAGGTATTTAAAGAGATGAGAATGCTCCAGATATATTGTATATTCTGAATAATTTGCAGGCTCTTTGAACATGTAGGTGCAGAACTAGACCACTTCTAGTGAACCACAGACTCTGCTTGCATGGAAACAAATCTATTAAAAAACTGCTATTAAAATAGCAGAATTAAAAAACTCAGGGATTTTCAGTAATTCACCCTTATATTTTTAATTGCAATATATTAATGAATTTGGGTTTGTTTTTTACATCTGTTAAGGCTACTTTTAGACTGTACTAGCTTGTAGAACAGACATGAGATATATCCCGAGGTTTCTTATACATGGACGTGAACAACACTCTGAGTATCTAACCTTTCTCAGAATAACATATGTCCCATGACAGGATCCCAAGTTAATGAAGATGATGATAGCAGCCTTTCCCTCCATGACTGCTACAGCTGGTGAGTCTCATCTCTTTGCTGTAGCTGAGGCTGCCTGTGTAAGTACCCCTCCAGAAAACAGCTGAGTAAATACGTAGACATTACAGTTCCCCAACACTTCAGCCCTGTGTAACGGAACATAAGTTGTAAGGGGGAGACTGTTTCTGCCAAAGATATATTTCTTTTTTTCCCCAGCTTTGAATAAAATTTTAAAAATGTCACAGTGAAAGAGTGCATACTTGTTATTACTAGACTTTCAACTCTTTGCTTAGTTGCTTCATATACACATTTGGAAAAGGACTGGACCGGAAAAATTCCATTACTATGATGCAAATTAAATGTAACTTTACTAAAGTAAATGGAACCATGGCAGGGCAAAGACAGTGTAACTATGGAAATCAGGCCTCAGCCTTTTTCTTACCAATTAAAGTACAGGGAAAAAAGTGAAGGAATACTTACATAAATTTAACTTTTATTCATTCTGAAACTAAACAAACTCTTCAGAAAAAATTTGAAAGGCATGATAAAGAACTCACATACAAGATTCAACAATGCAATTCAAAAGATAGTAGGTTTTGAAGGAAACCCATCTCAAAGGAAAACGTTTTTTCTATACTTTTTGTTATGCACATGAAAATGTAGTATTTCTCTGAGAAAAGTAGACACGGAAAAAAACGGGGTTTGTGTGTTTGCATCCATAAGTTGAAGGAAATGATGAAAGAACACTGATGATTCTCCTTGAATGTCCTTATCTTATTCCTGAACTACTGGCAAGTCCACAAAAATCTGTATTGGATAGACTTTTTTTTATAGAAATGGGGACCAATTTATTTTTGTGTGAAAGAGGATTTTGATATATTGCCAATTTGTTTGTTCTACATTTAGACAGCGAAACATAGAACAGTGGAAAGCTATGTGGATCAGAAGACCCAGATGGTTGGGAAAGAAGAAAGATTTTCACTTTGACAAGGCAGCTAGTTCTGTCAGTGGTAGCTGGCAAGAGGATGTAGCATTCATTGAGAAAATTACAGTGGAAAGAGCAGCTGGTTTTATAAAGCAATTAAAACAGTTTCGTAGAGAGTGTCAGCTTCCTTATCACAGGAAAATAATTTTCTCACCTACAAGCACAGTATTTTCCACATCAGATGCAAACTTTAATGTTTTACATCTGCTTTTAATGTAAGTTTTGAACCCAGTAAATATAAAATAAAAAATTACATCATGTAAGTATGAAAATATATATAGATCCTTTACACAGAAAGTATTCAGACAGAGGTGCTAGTGTTTCCAATGCTGCGTGAGTAAATACATTTTAGGATATATGTTGCTTATGGGCTTATTTAACATTTGTATGAAAAATTAATTTCCACATTTTTATTTTATGAAAAATATTTGCAGACAAAATTGACAATTTTTCGACATAATAAATCCTTTTGAATGCTTGACCTTTTTGCATGAAAATACATCTTCTAAAAAGAAAGAAGACAAAGGAAAACTTAAGTGTGATGAATCAATATAAGGTGTTATCAGGTAACTAATGTAGGCCCACCTCAGTGTAAACCTCAGGTTTAAGGTGATCGTTACCCCACCTCCCAGTTCTGCTGCTGTAATTTATTTACTGTTATTACTTGTTCTCTTTCACAGCAAAATCTTTTCTGATGTAACTGCCAAGTCTTAACTCCTATATTTTCCATTTTCTATTTTTTTTTTTTTTGGGCATTCGAACACATTCATTTAGACACTATAATATGAATTCTACTTGTGGAAGGTCCATCAAGCAGAAGTATGTTGATTGCTACTCTTAGAATATGCCTGCAGTGCATGAATGAGAAGGAAAAAAGCTTATCATTTGCACAATATCAAGGTGAGGGTTGGTTTGGGAGTTTTCCATTCCAATATTTTGGGCAACTGCTATGCATTTTCATTCTTTCAGACAGCATGCTCAAAACAAAGTAAAATGAATTAAAATATATGTTTAAAATATGTTGACTTTTGTGTTTTCTGAGTCTTGAACAATGGCTACATTCACAACAACCTTCTAAAAATGCAAATTATATAAGGGTCAGATTAGCAAGGATTATATAAACATTGAAATACAGAATAGAGCGCTCTGTGTGTGTGTGTGTGTACACATGTGGGGTTGGATGGGATCCATTCAAGAGTCCTGAGGGAGCTGGTGGAAGAATTCACCAATCCGCTTTCAATCATTTACAAGTAGTCCTGCTTAACTTGACTGGAGATTGGCCAATGTGACCCCCATCTACAAGGTTCAGAAGGAGGATCCAGGGAGCTACTCTGACCTTGGTGTCAGGGAAGGTCATGGAGTAGATCATTCTGAGTGCCATTGTTGGAAATGATACAACTTCTAAAATTTTCTTTGTAACTTAGTCAGGGGTTTGTTTGCCTTTGCCCAGGAGGAAGAGAAGTTTCTCTTCCTAAGACTCTGTTCTTAGGGTGGGGGTTGATGAGCTCAAGATTTATAGGTCGGGAGTAGCCAGAAGATACAGAGGAGATAAATGACCGTTAAGGAACACCACCCCGTAGAGGGGTCAGAGACACCCAGTTTGGGAAAAGATTGATAAGAGGACCAAAGATGAGGACCAAGTTAACATCAAAGGTGAAGGGATAAATAACCAATAGGAGATTGGTTATTTATTATTGGATTAAGATTGTCTCAAACAAAATCTTTCATATAAGAATTTTATGAGGTATTCATCCTAGTGTTAACTAAACCAATTCTCATTTCAGTGTACTTCAGGCACAATAATTAGGAGAATATGTTACAAGAATGCCTAGTCTTGGATAGTGCACATATTTAGATCTAATTAGCTACGAGAAAATTTCTAACTGTGACTTTAGGGATAGGAAAAGACTTTCAAAGGTAAAAAGCTACTGCATTGTTAATAATTTTATGAAGATTTTCAAATTCTATCATTTTAAATAGAATTCTAATGTACCTAAATTCTTAGATGAAAACTTTAGGTATAGAAAGTGAATTCAAATATATAACCTGTGATTGTCTAAATGACACAAAACACCGAGAAAAAAAATTTTATAAAGTAATTTTCCAATAATTAGGAAATATTTGTTAATATGTAAATAACATTGATGATTTGTGAGGCTGAAATATTAATGGTCACTAGCTCAAACAATCAGCCGTTTGCAAAAGCAGTGTGTGCTTTGTTGAGGATGTGCAAGGTAACAGCCCAGAGGGCTGAGCACCTGAGGATCACCAACAAATCAACCTTTGTTAAGCAACAAGCTGCATTTTGAGCCACATAAGGGAAGCAGTGGATAAGAAGTAGATCCTGAGAAGGGACGGTGCTTTTCATGATGCTAATGTCCTCCCTTACACAACTGGTGCAGGTGAGAATTCCCCTCTGGAGGAGGCGTTCCCATGTAAACCTGAAGGTATTCATCCTGTTTCATGGGGCATAACTGGCTCAACGAAGCTGTCATATCTTAGAAGATGTCATAAACCATCAAAGACTCCTAAAGTGCCCCCAGACCCATTTCTGGGGCCTTCTGCCCTGTGCGTGATCCGCAGTCTGATGCAACAGATTCACCAGTGTTTCATCAGACAGTGTAAAACTCTCCTCCCAGTGGAGTTACCTGGGCATTCCCACGCAGCCTGAGCATATATTAACCCATTAAACTCTTTGGTTTTGGGCTTTTCCTCATCCCTGACAGATCAAGACAATCACTTTGACTAAGAACATCTACAATCAAATCTTGTTGCTTTATCCGTGGGTGGTAATGTCTTTCCACTGTTATCCTTTCTTTCTGTCTTTCTTCTCCTAACTTCTCCTCAAAACATATTGTAAGCCAGACTAAAAAATTCCAGTCAATGCCTTAGTGAGTGCCTTATTGTGTCTGGATAAATTAAAGTTGGCAAAGTTAAAGTTTGTCAAGTGCCCTCCTTTGTCTGGATGTTGTTTTAAAATTTGCCACATACCTTATTCTACCTTAAAGTTGGGAAGTTGTAAGTAAAAGTTTGTTATTGAATTTACATTCCTGAGAATGTTGTTTCTTCTGTGAACTGCCCAGAGAGAATTAAAGTACTTCCCCCTAAACCCACTTAGCAGACTAGGACATAATGTGGTTTTAAAAAGATTAGATAGAAAAAACCAAAACAACAAGACCTTACATTCTCTTACTGATGGTTCACCATCGAAAATAGACACGAAATATCAAAGACACTGAAATACAGTTAAGATGTCCTCCACATCCACAGATGTCAAAGTTAGTGCCCACGACAGAAGCTAGATTTTTTGCATTGCCTGGGTCTGTGCAAAATGCATTTAACACATTCAAACCACCTTNGGGGGGGGGAGGAACATGTCTTCCTTATTTAGCTTCATGAGAAAAAAAAATCAACTCTTTTTCTTACATTTTTTCCATCCTTACTGCATGTTTTGTCAGTGATATTTTGTAAATTTTTGTAACTCAGTTTTAAATTTACTCTGTTATGGCAGGCATCAAAGCAAATCTAGCCCAATCCTAGTTTCCACTAATATCAGCAAGAACGGTAAGGGTACAAAGACTTCAAAGCTGCCCAGATGTACATTGCATGAAAGAAAATTAATCAGCCTTCACACATATTTTGATGTACAGCTCAGAGTTAAAAATAGGTTATTCTGTAAGTTAGAATTGAAAGAAATGTACATGGATATAAATTAATCGAAATTTTCTCAGTAAATAACTGAACAGGTACTTTGCACAAATGTGGTTTATTTTTTCTTTTTTCTTTTTGTAATTATATATGCATATAGGGGAATCTGCAACATTAAATAAATCTCAAATTTACACTCCTATCTGTGTGTGGGGGTTGACATTAAACCACCTGTGTATATTTTAAAACTGAATTATTCTCTGAATTCTCCTTGGTTAGTAAAAGTGTGCTTAAAGTTCTTGCTATTGCTGTATTGTACACACACCCCTCCATACCTGTTGTTTCTTTTTTTCTCTAGAGGCCATTTCAGTTGTATGTCATCTATTGTACTTTATTTGCCAGTTTGGTTAGTGTATGATTTTTGTCACCCTGCTACAGACAACATTGAAGACTGATTAAGATAATTAATTCCAAAAGAGTTTGGAATTCATCTAGGGTACTGCTCAGAAGGGACTGTAGGTAGCATGAAAGCAGATATCTGGGGACAAAGCCTTCCTTCTTGCTTTCTAGTTCAGCCTTTCTTCTCTCTCCTCTTTCCCGGTGGTCAGCTGCATGCTACGCAGCTGTCTTCCTTACATGTGCAGAGATGCTTTTCAAGTGGCTTGCACAGCATGTGTTCTCAGTTGAGACTTCCAAGAAAATTTTACCTGAAAAAAGAAACAACTCACTTGGGATTTCTGTCAGTTCCAGAAAAAAACAAAACCAAAAAAATTCCAGGAGAAATTATTTTCATTAGGAAATCATGAGAATTTTTCATGACAAAAAATTTGAAGGCCAATGTTTTGGGTCTGAGCTATACAATCCCAATCGAAAAAACTGTACAGATCAAAATGTAGAAGTGTATTTTCACAACAGATTTATATATACTACGTATTATGTTCAACATAAAAAGAGATTTTTTTGTACATGTGTAGCAGCAATAGTAATGGAAGAACATCGATAATGTGCATTGTGAATTGCTAGCTTTTTCTCATATTTTCTGTCTGTAAATTGATGAAAGAGATCACCTTCAAAGAACTTTCTGAGTTCCATAATGATATTATTCCCAATGAAGGAAACATTTTTAATCTGTTTGATCCAGAATTTAGAAAAGACAGTAGAAGTCTCAGTACAGAAACACTTTCCATACAGGAAAAAGTGACATACTGCATTTATGCTTTTTCAAAAGGTAAACTCTTTCTGTGATAATTCTCATAAAACACCACAGGCAAGGATAAAAATATGCAGATATTTAATTGTGGTTTAGCAGAATATTTTCCTCTTTAAGAATAGAATATTCTCTTTGCTGTTTAATACTTCTTCAAGCTTTTCAGATAAATTAGATAATTACTGAATAGATAGAGCAAATCAGTATGGCATTTTTCATGTCATGATATGATGTTAGTCATTTCCCTTAGATAGATGATGATTCTGATTAGCTTCATTTGAATTACAGCTAAGAAAACACTAATTATTGCTGATTATTAATAATTACAAAATTAAACTTCCAAGTGAGGATTTTGTAAATACTCCATTCAGAAAAAAAGTTCTGACTTTTTCTTACCAGTTTAGTGAATATACTAAACCAGTTTGGTTTATGTTGTTCCTAGAAGATAATAAACATTATTATGAATTGCACTATATCTTCACATCCATAAGCAGTATTCATTTTCAGGTGACATTAAGATATGTTAGAGATAAAGACACCCACATGGCAGTTGTTGGGATACAACATCTTGAAACTGTGAGCTGTCATTTCTGCTTGTTCTAAGCAGTTAAACATCATGTCTCTGTCTGATAGATGCACAAAATAAGGACAGGCAATACATCATCAGATATCAAGTATCATCAAATAAATCTTAAAGATAATTAATTCTATATATAATTTAATATTATCCTAAACAGTGGTTACCTGTTGAATAATGTTGTGAATATTCTCTTAATATTCTTCTTATGCTCATATTACCTCATCTAAGTTTACTGTGTTTCCCATGCTCACTAGCATTTGGTCTTCTATGTGTAGACAATGAGACAAATGCAAAGGTTCCTGGTGTCCTACCTTAAATGACTCTCTGGGGGGACAGTTGATCAATAATTTGCTTTTTAGATGCCTTCTTCAAAAAACTCAAAGGACTGTTACATCTAGTTTTTTTTTCAATCAGAGCCCTGGGGATTAAATGAGATACTTCTCATCTGCTGTTTCATTGCTTTCGGAGTTTTATATTTCCTTTAAGACTTCCCTTTTATTCTGTTGCACATTTAATCAAATGCAGCTAAAATAACAAAGCAGACCTGATTAATTTATTGTTGCCACACAGGAACTGGAAACAGCCTCTAGGCAATGCATTTTTTTCTCTTATGGATAATAAAGCATTCATACAGTGATGTATTTATTTAACCTCACACATGTTGTTGAGCAATGTTATTTACAGTATAGAGAGTTCATTTTCTGAGACAACATAGAGCAAGCACACTTCTAAGGTGCTACAGAAGAGTTTAGCCATGTGACTCCCATAAAGAGAAGTCAGAGTTTTGTGAATATCCATGCAACCTTTTAAAATCATGCCTTTATTTGATCAGTTACTGCAAAAACTTCATCACTGACATAAGAACTAAGATTCTGACTCATTTAGTCTTAAATTTTATTATGTGATTTGTTGGTTTATTTAAACTGATTTATTGGAAAACTGATCTGGAAAAAAACTATTCCTCTGAAATAGTAAGTTGGAGTGTTGAAGGGGAAGTTCTAGTTTGTCTTTATTACGTCCTTCATCAAGAAACACTTTTAGTTGCAGTATTTCTAATTGAATAAGAGATTATAATGACGTAATCAAAGCCTGTCCTCAACTCTCCAGAAGTCCTTTCCTTTTAGGTCATACCCTCAAGCAGGGAACAATCCAAGATACTATTTTGAGATGTGACTACTAATGTTTAAAAATAACAACCAATCTGAGATTTTCTCAAACCATAATATTGGTTCCTGTCTATGTGGTTCCTTATTTGACTCTTACTTGCCTTTTTCAATAGTGAAAAAGTAGCCATTTAATTTGGCATGAAGTAATAATTTTCTGTGCTAAATCTAGTAGAAAATTTCCCATCCCCTCTAAATTTATGCTGATTTCATCCTTTCAAAATCTCATTTATTTAGATCTTTACCCATCGCCAAAAGTTACCTAGACAGTAAGACAAATGTCCTTCTGTAGAATCTCAGATAAAACTACCAGGTTTATTAATATCAGACCCTTAGATTTAGATATTTCAGAATCGTCCATCAGAGCATCTTTTTTCTTTCTAATACAATTAGATACTTTGACTTTTACGTATAGGTAACTTATGCCTATTTTTGTCTGGGTTTAGATTAAATAATTTTCTTTAAAAAAAAAAAAAGGCAAAAAGCAATAGTTTCCTCTTCCTGTAGAATGCTGGAGGAAGGGCATCCACTTTCTCAGATTTTCTTTGGAAAAAGGCAGTCTCAAATGTCTCAGAGATAGCTAACAACCCAAACCCCCAGAATTCTTCCAAAACAAGGTACATTGCATCAGAACATGCTTCATGGAGCAAGAAGCACTATTGTAGAAATAAGCAAAGATTAATGCAGATTTTTACAAGGTCTTCAGTCTCTCTCCTGGTGAAAAAAAAAGGCACATTGATACTTAAATCGATATGTCTTGCAAATGCTGCAACAGTGTTTGTAGCTTCAGCATTAGACAGGATTACATCTACATCTATGAATGATAACAAGCAGAGAAACCTGAGGCTGAACGTATATTTACTTTTTTGTGAATGGGCAAGGAGGAAAAATGAATTATTTTAATCCCTTCTGACAGACATAACCATAAAAGAGGACTATATAACAACTACAGAAACAAATACAAATGTCTGAAACAGAAGCTCAGGTTCTCTGAGCCAGGGTTCATCACCCAAATTCAGGAGAACTCTGCAGCAAAGCAAAGGTCTGTTAACAAGCAGAAAATGGCCCCTTGGAGACTAACTGCAGCAATACCCCTCTGAGTGAGGGTCATTCAACACAACTATAAGTGAAAGTGTAATGTATTTTTCTGGGTAAGTGTTCCCAAAGAGAACACTGGGGATGTACAAATTTGAGAGTCCTGGACAGGAGGAGAATCCTGACTTCTCTCCTGATGGAACGATTAAATTTTTTCCATTCTACTTTTTAATTTTATTTTTATTTATTTTAATTTTATTCTTAGGTTACCAGCATGCAAGTATGTAATATTTCTTGAAGTATATACGGACTCTTAATTTTGAAGGTGGATGATTTGGATTTTGTTGGGTTTTTTCCCGCAGAATATCACAAAGCAATGAACTATTTTCTTTTTCTTTATTTTTTTTTTTTTTTTTAATTTCTACACATTTAGAGCACAGGTACCTAAGTGGGCCTATCTAGTCAAATGCTCAAAAATTTATTTTGAAAACAGCTTTATTTGATGGCCACTGTCATTAAGTACTCAAAAAATATAGAACCAATTTGCATGACATATAAAAAAATGTTGTTTTGTTATTTCATCTGTTCTTAAGGATGAAAAATAAGAAAAATAACGTGAATTATTTAAGCCTAAGTTCAGGACATAAAATGATCTTAGGACAAGATGTGATTGCTTCTGATCCCAGGTAACTTAGTTTGAAAGAATTATGTAATTTGTAGTTGTGGTTACTCCCTGTCACAAGTTATGATAGAGTATGCTTGAAAAATGCTAGTTATCCTAAACTATTTTCATCCATTCAACCACAAAAAAAATCACCTCTGCCTTATTTTATAGAGAAATTAGGTGGCAGACGAGGGAGTCTTTTAAAATGACACTTTCAATTTTCTTTCTTGCAAAACAGTTTTGGTTATTTGTGAAACTTGAATACATCAAGGTGTTCATTGACAACTAACAGCTTCCTTGTGTCTGCACAAAGAGTTACAGAGCAGTTGCAGTGATGGGGTTGATGGAAGTTCAGTCAAATACATGTTTGAAAGCAGAGGAGAGTGTTCCAGATTTTAAATGTGAAAAACAGCAGAACATGTACATTTTAGTCCAAAGTATAAGAAATAGAATCATTTCCCTCCTGTTCCCACTTGTTTGAGAATGTGCAGATGTAAATTACGTCAAAATAGGGGGAGAAAAATGTTGGGAGAAAAGTAGAATTAATGAGCATGCAGAATATTTTTAGATAAATGGACACCCACCTTTTATGATTTTATTTTTAAAGAAAGGAAAGAGGCATTTATTCGAAGTAGAGCTGAGAGAGCACCTGGTGAGCAAACTTATTTTAAAAAGTCTATAATGAAAACGTTCTTTTAAGTTGGCCAAGACTTGCAAATCTTGAATGAAATGGATTGAAGTAAATGGAAACTTTTAAGTAAAGCGGAACAAATTATACCACTATCAGCAACACTAGTAAAACAGTAAATCAGATGAAAATAGTTAAGAAGCCCAAAAGTCTCGGTCATGATTGGTTGTCTGTGAGGTTTGGGATTACACTGGAAAAGGGAATAAAATACGGATTCTGAGTGAAAGGTTTTTGGAAAGCAGAGGATTCCAGACACCACAAAAAGGAAGCTCTTTTCCAAAGAAAATTCACATTTTCAGGCAAAGCTGCTGTTCTTCATAGAAGTGATATCTCCATCCTTTCTAATGGGAACCTGTAGTATTTATAGTCAATCCTTGTGTTGGTTTCTAGGAGTACAGCTCTGTCATAGCCCACCCCTATGCAGACATTGCACTTAGTGGCCATTCTTTTCCTCTATGAAGTCCGGAGGGAATTTTGATGTCTCTGAATTTTCAGGCTTGCAGAAGAAGATTATCCTGTATATTGTGTCTCCTAATCCTTTCCTAAACTTCCTTTTCTCTTCAGCAAATGAGAAAATCGATTGCATCTTTCTTTATTTTCCCCCATCTAATAAAGCAAAAGGCCCTTCAGAGATGTTTAACAGAAGTGTTCAACGCTGGTCATTCCTCTGATCTTGTGTATAGCATTTTGTACTATGAGGCAGTAAGTAAACTACGCAAAAGCTGTCAAGGACACAGCCAAGAGAGTTGTGAGTGAAGGCGGGGTAATTGAATCTTTTTAGTACCCAGTTTAGTCTAACTTCAAAACCAGACTACCCAGCTGCAGATTATTGAAAAAATTCAATCCATACTGCTGCTGGGCTAGAGAATGGAGTCAGATAAAATAAGGTGGGCTGCCTGACACAGTAAATCACACTCAAGCAGGCTAACAGCTGTAGTTCAGCCACCTACGATTCTGCGAGTGAACACAGCCTGAATTTAGATTGCACCTTTCCTTCTGCTTGTGCTGGAAAACATCAAAGACCTTTTTAAAAGGCCCTACAGTCATGTGACGTGCAAGGTATCACTGAGCTGGGAAAGAAGCCTAGGCAGGCTAAGCACAGACGTCTGCATGCTTGATGACACATGACTGGTTAATAAACCCAGTTTTGCCCTCCACATGTGTCCCAACAAAACCAATGGATAATAATACAAGTAAGAAAAAGTTGAATGTAAATGTTTGGTTTCTCTTTCATATGACTATTGTGGAAGATGTGAAAAAGATAACTTTTTCATTTTTTCTTTAACAGACTGCAAAAGAGAGTTTGGAAGTCCCGATCCTATTTTTCTTCTTTCACTTCCCACTGTGATTCCTGTGACCCTCTTAGAAACTTTTGTTCACTCCTGATTGTCCCAGAGATTCCAGTGTCTTCTCTTTAGATATCAGCTTCCCCAGAGACTGATAACATGGTTTTTTGAAATCAAGTCTGTCTCATCCACTGCTTTTGGATCTATTTTTCCATATCAAGATTCTCTTGCCTTTGAACCTTCTCATTGTATAGAAACTTTATTTCTTCATTCACCCTGATCCCTGTACATATTCCCAGCAGGCTGCTTCCCAGACCCATAACTTTCATTCACATATATATATCTTTTTATGTCCTTCAGTTGTATTTCTTAATTTCTTTTGCTATTACCATAGCCATCAAATGAAGACATATTCTTCATACAAAAAGTGACACCTTCCTGCTCTCTATCTAAAGACACATGGGTTTTTATCATACTAGAAGTTGTGTAGTGTTGCTCGCCTAGACTATATTAAAGGGTTGGAGAAAGGAAGTCTTCAGTAACTACTTAAGTAGGGAAAATACTGATGGACTAATTTTAACAAGGGACAGAAAAGCCCACTCATAGCAGAATGACCAGTTCACATACAGGCACTAATGATGACAAGTTGCAATCAGGAACACCTCTTTCATGTTGAAATTCAAGTCTAGATTCTGTTATAAGGGGGAATGTAGCTCTTTGTAAGGACCACATTTCCCATTATATATTGTAAAAACCTGGTTCTGACATTTCCAGTTGCAAAGCTCAATCAGATAAATCATATCTTTTAACTAGTGTCACAGTAAAAAAAATCCAGTAGTGCATATTAATCTTCCTACCTCCACGTGCTCTATGTTTTATGTGTCATTGTGTCAAAAGGTAATACATCTTATAATAGCAATGCAGTAGTGGCTGTAGTAGCAACACAGTATTCATTTGGCTCTAAATGGATATATGTGCAACAGGTTATTCTATTTTGATCATCATACGTTTGATTTTTGATTTCTGAATCTTATGCCGTAAGGAGTAAATTTCACAAGTATTAATTTTTGTTACATTTTTTTCTGACATGCTCCCCATAATTTTTGGATGATAAATCAAAGAATTTTTTTAGTAGCCAATAATTGTTGAAGGAAATTATTAATATTTGTAGTTGTTGAATTGTTGAATTGTGTTGAAATGAAACTTACAAGAACTGGTACCAGAGCAAGTTATAATAGAGTGCAAAAAACCTTGTCTAACTTAAAGTGAAATCTGCATTTTATCCCTGTTTCATTTCGTTAACTTCAAGTCAATTTCCTAGGCATTCACTTCTTCCATGACAACAGCTCTGGGTATGCTTCTGCCACAAGTGTATCAGTTCTTTATGTGCCACTAATGTCCCACTTGCATGCCAGCAGTGGGAAACAAGTTCAAGGCAGTTCTACAGCAATTTGTGACTGCACAAATATTTTGCATACCAATAAGCCCATTGAGGTATAAAACCCTGTGGTATGCGTCAATGTTTTGCTAGTGTGATTTCAAAGATCAGTATCTCATGTGGTTCATTCCATTTCGCAGTTGAATTGTTTTACTATTATTTTTACAGCTGATGTCATAGTATCAAATGGCACAGCAAGGTCAGAACCCACAGCCCAGCAGCGCTTCCTTGAGAGACCTAATTTTCCTATAGCAAATTGTCTTTTACCTAGAACAGGGTTTTGCTGGAGGTAATACATACAGAATAAATGTAGTAAATTTTGCACAACGTTTTTATCAGAAGAGACAGCAGCAATTATATTTACCACCTCCTACATGTTGTATGCAGAGATTACTGAAGACCTGAGCCTTAGAAAGATTACTTGAAGAAGGGCACTGAATATAGTTATATTAATATGTAGCATTATTGTCCTCTCATCTAGAAAGACCCAGTTTGGGGAGAAAGGCTTGTTAGAGGAGTAGAGCTAAGTAAATATGAATTAATTACAAAAAGAAAATTATTTTGGAAAATATGTTTCTTTTTGAAAAACTTTCCTTCTTTGTCATGTTCCCTTTGGTCTTCATGTAAACCTTTTTTCTCTTATATTTCTTTTGTTTCTGCGTAGAAAGTTTGTACTCAGAAATTCTAAAGATTGTTTGATAATTTTTTTTAAACACTATTCTTAAACACTGTTGATGACTGGTCACATTATTCAAGTATTTTTTGCATTATAAGTCTGAAATTTACAATTGTTTAATCTATTTGCAAACTACCCTGCTGTCATACTGATGCTGGACGTGTTTTTCAGATCTAAACCTATGTCTGTCATTGTTTCGTTACTTCTGGTTTTCAAATATGAGTTGATTTTAATTTGTTGATTTTAAACTATGAAGATGATTCACAGCAGGGTGTTCCAGAACCAGAAAGGAATATGACTTTCATGTCATAATTTCATCTTCAAATGATTATTTTTCAGAAATATGGGATTTTGTTTAATGTTCCTAACTCAAAAAGCAGCATGTTTCTCTTGCTACTATGGTAGAGGTTCATAAGAAGCAGAGCATGTTTTACAGTGGTTGTTCAGATTTATCCTTAAGGATTATAAACTCTCTCTATCATTAGATAAACAAAAGATATAGCAAAGAACTAGTAGACATTACTCATAAAATTACTAACGCTAGAGATCCTAAGCAGTGTCAATTACCATTATGATCAGGGATGCAAAACTGCTTTGGTGACAGAAGCAAAAGGGAAATATTAAGTAGGGAAAATGTGGCTTTTTCATATCTCTTGGGATGAGGTCCATTGGGTTCCTAGCCATTTATTAAAATAAACAACTTTGAAAGTTGTGGTACTTCAAGAAAAATGTTCTGTATCTCCAGATTGCAGAAGTGAAAATGACACGCAGGCATGCTCTGACCTCTGTTTTTGATCAAAATTCTATATGAATTTCATGTATATTTTATTTTGATGCTCTATTAGTTGCTTATGGTGATTCACCACAGAAATGGGTAATTACAGGATATAAAGATTTTTTTTGTTTGTTGTGGTAGTGTTTCGTTTTAAGCTACGTTTATAATTTTAGACTTTTAACAGACTAAGAGGGAATAGAATAGAAGATAAACATACAAAATACTTTCTAAAATTAATTTTATTATATAGAGTCATTAAAGGGTAATAGTTACCAAATCCTGGCCTTGGAAATAAGCTCACAGATTACATCTTAATAGTATGGTAGGAGAACTGTGTGCAATTCTGTTCCATAACCAGAAATGTAATTTAAAAGGGATTAAGACTGGTGTGATATACACTCAATGCAAGGAAGGCAAGGAAAAGCAGACCAAAGGAAAGCTCTTAACTGTTAACTTAAAACCCACACAGCAAGTTTCCACTAATACAGAGTGCTTCAGCATATACACATATTCACCATCAGGCAATAAAACATACTCTATGTAACATAAAAATCTTTAGTAGGGTCTGCCTTCCACTCACAAGGCGTTACTAAAAACCTGATCTCAACTTCCACTAAAGAAGTATTTCTATACCTGAGTATAATTAAGATTGGAATATAAAATTCCTTTTTCTCCTAAAAGCATTTTTAAGGAATAAATCGGACTGTTTTGAAGAACATACGTTTCAATATTTAAACTTGTATTTTATAATCTATCGGAATAGACAAGAAAAAAATATTTAAAATTAAATAAAAACCATGGCTTTCCACCTCATTTTCCTTCGGAGAATGAATAGATTAAGTGTGGAATATGCTTCAAAAGATTCATTCACCCTAGTTCAAGACAGGGTTATCAAGACTTAAACCATTTGCAACAAGCCTGTACATTCTGTAATTGCCATTAAAAAAATCGGGGTTTGTGTTTCTTATAGAAATGTCTTTCTAATATTTGACCTTGGTTTGCTTCAACCCAGGAGGTTTATTATTTTTTTGTCATATTCCTAGTGAACTCACAGCTAGTGAGAATGAGACTATTCATGAGGTAAGAAGTCACATAAGAAATGAAGAACTAACAATAATTAAATGAGAAGACTTAGTTTAGGCTGCATCTGAAGCTAATAACATAAGGATTGTTGTGTGAAATAGATACCCTCTAAAATATCTAAATCTCAAATCTGAAAATCAACTCCCATTGAGGCAGAATGTCCTAGAGTTTGTTTTGGCTCCAGCAGAGATTTGAGATGTACCCTCTAGTTTGTTGCTAGGAAGAAAGAAAACATGGAATTGAAGTTTCTAATTGTTTATAGTGATGGAATTGATACATATTTTTAAAAAATTTACAACCAAGTTACTTAGATTTTCCAGATCTACCTGGTACTGTGAAACTGTTTTTCAGCACTCTGAAACACACCTAAATTCAGGACACCTTAGAAGTTTTAAGAGTAAGTAAAATTAATCTGAGTAAGGATGTTTAGTGCATTCTTTTGACTTTCTCTTTGATTGTAATTTTGTGCTGTGTGTTAACCATCTCTATTACCCAAAATGGCTTTAGTGTTTTCTTAACATTTTAAGTGACTGACATACTTTCATAATAGGCCACAGGCTTGGTATAGCATACTTGATTTCAAGTTTTTAGGGATAAACACAAATAATGATTATAAATTATAAAGCCACCATATGACACCATGTTTATCTGCAGCAGCAAAATTATATTTTATGCAAGTATGTCATTGTGGTTTGGCTTGAGACCTAGATGAGCAATTGGTAAATGTGTCTCTTGGAACTAGTTTTTGGACTTGAATGCAGAATACTTGTTTCACAAAATTAAGATTTCCTGCTGGGAAATTTGGTAGTTTCAAATGCGCTTTGCCACCTTAATGGCTATCGACTTACACTCAGAGGAGAAGCAAAAGCGTCCATTGCACAATGTACTGTATATAATACAGGGCAAGGGGTAAGCTTTGGAAGGCCATGTACATCTCTGAAATTAGCAAATTTAAGCAATTCAGAAGACCAAAATTAGATGAACAGGAGATAAACAGTGCTGGTGAATGCTTTACTCTTAAGGAAGTAAATTGTTAGCGTTAGCAAAACTGATACCAAAGATTGCTATAATTTTAACTTTTACTCCTGAGTACTGCCGTCAGATTTAAATGTACTGTAGTGTGAATTCCAGAATAGGACCCAAAGATTTGATACCACCTCTTGTGTTACCTTTTTCTCTATGACTTTTGGTAAATCACTTATCCATCAAAAGGTATGAAAAATGTCTTCTTATCCATGCCATGACGTTTGAGGCAACTTACTCAATAAATTTACTAGCATGGAAAAAGAACAAAATGTAATATAAATGGTGGTTTATAAACGCCTTCAAAAATGCAGTTCTTTGAAGGAGATATTCTAAGATTCTCAGTTTTTAGCGACTTTATACTTTAACATTTTATAGAAGGATATGTCAGAGGCTGTAAAAATGGCTTCAGAAAGATTCATTTGTTATCTGTAAATACTTATTATTTCTGTTGTACCCTATATCGTATAGTTGTCAAACATTCATGTAGTGGGAAGGGCATGGATTTCTGCTACGTAAAACATGTGCCTGTCCAAATACATTTAAGAATGCTCTCCTAGTTTGAATCTGTTAAAATCAGTTTTCCTTTCCGTGTGCTATATTGGTTGTACCAATATGAAAACTTCTATTCACCACCATAATTTCTGATGGCATGAAGTATAGCTTCCTAAAAAGTGTACAATGGAGTATTTTGTTACAGCATCTGTTATATGTCAGTGCAGAATTTCAAGGGTACAAGATTGTGTAATCTTTCCTTGCAGAAGACATCAGTCATGAAAAAGTGAGACAAAGAGTTAGCCTTTCTTGGCTCTCATTGCATCTAATTCAGGCATGCATGACCCATTGCCATCATTGTTGTACTTATGCCAGCTGGTTCTGATTATTAAGAAAAGCAGCTTTGCGTGCTGAACATATAACAATAAACTATTGTCATATGAATGGAGCAGTTTTGCTTCTAAGGGGTATAAATATCCACGTAATAAAAATAAGGTGACTCCAACCTCACACATCACAGAGAACAAATAATAGCTCATCAAGCATACTACAAGTGGAACTTGGATATGGAACGTACCCTTACCAGGACCAGTGTGATTTTCTTCCCTGTTTTTGAAGTGGGACATGGAAGGAGTAAAAGTTTTACAGTTTTTACTCTTCTCAAATGAGCTAATTCCAGGAATAGATACTTTTGAACAGTTAAGTGCAAATTTTTGTCACACTATATGTTCTTACCCTGTCCTAATGTCAGATAGGATGAGTTATATTTCCCATCACCTCCTCATTGATATTAAACCAGACACCATGAAAATCCTGGATTCCTAGCAAATAATGAACTCTTTTAATATTTCCATCAGGGAATAATAAAATCAAGCATGTATTAAAACATACCCTTTAGCATATGAAAGCATAGAAGCATGTGAACTTATACAATAACCAGTAGATACCTCCTTTTGAGTACATTCACATATTGACACAACAATGTGTGCCAAATAAAACTTTCATGAAGCCTGGAACTCAATAAGACAGTGTAATAAAATCTAGGATACAACTTCCTGAAGTGGGGTCAAAATCATCATGTTCTACTAGGAATTGCTCTGGAAGGGTAAAATACCTAGAAAAGATTACTAGATACCTAAGGAAATAGTTGAAGTAAAAAGAAGCTTCATTTGGCATATGACACTTGGCATTTGGCACATGCAAGACATAGGTAGGAGCGTGAGTTTTCTAAACCCGAAAAGAAGGGGAAAATACACAAAGATTTTGCAGTGTACTGAAAAAACATTAACAATCAATCCATTTTGCAAAGTGCATATTCAGTTTCTCATATTTCTGTAGTATTTTTGGCTGCACAGATTTTTTGGCTGGTTTTATAGAATTCGTAACTGAAACAAACGTTTATTAAATGTCTCAGAAAAGGAAAAAATCTAATTTTTTGTTAATGTGATATTGATAATTTATGTCAACATTACTGTAAAAACTGCAAAGTGATCCAGTATTTGCTCATAATTCTGACACCAATTGTTTCCACATAGTGAATTAATCCTATAAATTTATTGCCAAGATGAACACAACATAAGCCAGAGAAAGAAGTGAATGAGGGAAACTTAAAGCTCATTTGTGTATTCCCATGATTGCATGATGTTTCCCTGGCTGACCATTTCATCTAGAATTAGGGGGTCTCTATGATCAGAGACGCATCACACTGACGGCTCTTCTCTACCCTTTATCTGAACTTTCCAGGCAAGAGTCCCAGAGCCCAGGAGTTGAAATCCCTTAACCTATGCTTCACTTCCCACCTGAAGATCCTTTTGATCATTTTGAGCTTATCAGATTTCTGTGGGCAGGAGGAAACATCATGATGACCTTGTTGGCCCTGGAGGCTACGTAGTTTCACTCATTCCTATAACAACCCAAGGATTTTATGTTTGAACTAGAGCATTTCAAAGACAATGGTGTTGCTTGAGACTCAAAATGATATGAACTCATAGACAGAATAGGAATCAAAGACTGAAAGATAGACAGCTATAATAGATCCTTGGTAACCCGTCCCAGGAGATGGTTTCATGGATATCTTCTCTTCATCCTTTAAGCCAGAAGAACAATATGTGACCCTTTTCCCACTGTAATTTGAATGTTCATGATAACAGAGTGCTACCAGTTACAGCACTTAGGTCCACTTTATCCCCAGATTCTTAACTTTCAGGATATTTTGCTCAGACTATCAGGTAGATGTTGCTCAGGCAGTAAGCACACGCCTCAAACTTATCAGGTAGATCATTTTAAAGCAAAATTGTCATTAAATGCCTCATGTCACAGGGGTAAAAAGCAAGAAGGAGTCATGGAGACGCTTGCAGACAGTTTTGCAAGGTTCAGCAGGTCACTCCTCTTGTCTTCTCAACCAGCCAGACTTGAGTCCAGTCCCAGGCAGCATCTGCATAAAAAGTTTGCTGGCACACTGGGTAATTCCTGTTGGAATTACAGAGCTTGTTAGCAGAAGCAGCTCACTGTACAGCAACCTTGCCATGGGTGTGCCCTAATGACACTCTAGCAGCAACTCGTGCTGCTCATCCTCTTCCTCATTGAAACATCTGGGAAATAAAGGGGAGGGAAGGGAAGGGAAGGGAGAAGAGAAGGGAAGAGAAGGGAAGAGAAGAGAAGAGGAGAAGAGAAGAGAAGAGAAGAGAAGAGAAGAGAAGAGAAGAGAAGAGAAGAGAAGAGAAGAGAAGAGAAGAGAAGAGAAGAGAAGAGAAGAGAAGAGAAGAGAAGAGAAGAGAAAACTTAGACTGATGCTGGAGTGTATCATGGCTGCAGCACGCAGATTATCTCCCTATCATTTGCAGGAAGAATAGGGAGCTGTTAGGTTTGGCATCTGGGAGGAGATCTATTTCACTGCCCAATACCTCCTGGATATGTTTTTCTAGTCTAGGACATAAGCCCTTCACTCATTGCTCTCCTATATCACTGACATTAGTATTAAAATTATTCCCTTCTTGCATCATTGCCAGAAGGAAATTTTGAGGAGTGGGAGACTCCATTTCTCAGACACATTGTTTCCTCTCTGAGAAATGTGATAAGTGTGGTATTTCTCTTTCCCTTACCAAAGACGGGTCATATGTCAAGCATATTCTATAAGTCAAAGGAGAAAAGAGAAAAAGAAAAAGGAAAAGAAAAAGAAAAAGAAAAAGAAAAAGAAAAGAAAAAGAAAAAGAAAAAGAAAAAGAGGAAAAGGAAAAGGAAAATGAAAGGAAGAAAAAAAAAAAAGGAAAAGCATTCCAAAAATTAATAGTTACTCCTGTAAAATTTAGGAAAACTACCACCAGAGATAAAAGTCATTCCTAAGGCAAAACTTCCTCAGAGAAATAGGTGTTTTGTCTTTCTTTTTCTTCCCTCTCCTTTTCCTTTCTATTTTCTTGATAGAATGTACACTATAAATTGCTTATTTAGTATAAAAGTGAATAATTACAGAATTTAGCCTTTGACTTTCTAACTTAAATTGCCAGTTGTAGCCCAGATTATTTTTTTTTCTGAAAGGAAAAGACGCAGCCTCTAAGGAAAAAAAAAAGTACTATGAGAAAGGGCAGCACAGGTTTTCACATTCCATTTGCATGTGCATCACATGAACTGTGTATATAACACTTCTGATGCTGCCAATGAGAATTTTAAAGAGGATTTGCAGGTTACTGAGTGTCTGGCCTCACCTTCAGGACTCACAACCACAGTGAGGTCAGTAAGAATCATGCCATGGGATTTAATTCTGTCTCAGTTTCTTTTGATAAAGCCGCTGGAGCTGCTTCTTGTGAAAAAAAACCAAAGAACCCCATAAACTACATGCAGAACCTTTAAGATAGCTGTTGTTAGGTTTGAGGCAGAAAGAGTTATTGTAGTGGGTTGAAAAAACCTGAGTTGGTAGAGAGACTTGTAAGCCAATCGCTTCTCGTGATTTCGCGTATCACAGTCAGCACAGCCGCGGGAAGGAGAGCTTTTGGTTTCCGGTCTGGCCCGAAGGGGTGGCCGGGGCCGAGCCCCGCCGGGCCGGGCCGGGGCCCCCTGCGCCCTCCACTCTCTCCCTCCAGCGCAGCGGCACAGACTCCAAGTTGCTGCAGGAAAGAGCCGTGAGCAGCTGAAAACAACTATAATTTGCTGCACAACTGAACTTGAAGCGGCTCTG
>VWZW01002957.1:3802148-3839303 GCA_013397115.1 Edolisoma coerulescens | reverse complement strand
CAGTTTGGAAACCACGCTAAGCAGAAGGCACCTCTTATCCTCTCAAATATAGAAGAGACTTTTAAAGACTGTAATACTGACCTGAAATCACATGTTTGTTATCTTTTTGTGCGGCGTGGAAGAAAAGGGGAGTGTTTGGAAGAGAAAGGGGGGTTTGTTTTAAGTTCATATTATTTTCTTTTACCTTTAATTCTTTTAGTAATAAACCTCTTTATATTCTTTAAAGTGTTGAGCCTGCTTTTTGCCCACTCCTAACCTTTTATCTCACAGAGAGTAAAGAAAGCGAACAAAACTGCTGCAGTTATGGAGGATTTATATCTGTCTCTGTGCTAGGAGGTGTGGCTGGTAGGTTATTTGGGTTCCTGTTCAAAGGTCTTGCTTGGGCTCCTCAGCTGTTTTGTCGTGATCAAGAAACAGCAGAGATGTTTGCTTTTAAGTGAACATGCGATTGCTACTCTTAAGTAATAGATCAGGGCATTGGGCCAAGGTGTGAGAGACCTAATTTCTAATTTCATCTGCAGAGTCTCACACAACTCAAAACCCATGGGACTGCAACCTGTGCAGCTGCCTTCTCCAGTGCAATAAAAATAGCAGGCATCAGCAGAAGGGCAAATAAAGAAGGAAACCTTGTGGCTAAACCACTAATTGCAGAGTATGAACTCCTACTTCCAAAATTTCTTGCTTTTTAATGAATGTTTATGCAGAAGAAGTACTTCCAAGGAGTAGGAGCTGCAACCTCAGATGCTCCCCCATCTCCATTTGGATGCAATGAGGGAGACGTTTTCCAAATTCCCCTACCCCCATCAGCATTTCTTTCTTACCTCTGTACTGGCCATCCTTCAACCAGCAGCAGAACGCCTTTACTCCCAGCCCACACAAACTCAGCATCCTCACAGCAAGATGCTTGAAAACAGTCATGTGGAAATCCCCAGGAAAATCCTCCTGATGTACCACAGATCAATTCAATGCCATTAGCACATTTGTCTCAGTGTACTTACTGTATCATAATTTGCAGAAGAGTAAAGCATGGACAAGCCTCTTTTCTGAAT
The DNA here is from genome assembly GCA_013397115.1 of Edolisoma coerulescens. NCBI lineage: Eukaryota > Metazoa > Chordata > Aves > Passeriformes > Campephagidae > Edolisoma > Edolisoma coerulescens. The sequence goes on along the minus strand of VWZW01002957.1, from coordinate 3,838,254 downwards.
GAGATGTCTTTAAAGAGTCAAGTAGGCATTTCTAGAAATCCTGTCTTAATGAAAAAAAAAGAGATTTTTAAAGTTTTTTAGTCAGTTTAGTGAAAGAATTTCACTGCCTTAAATTTCAATGTCTCTAGAAGATGCTGGCTTAAAAATTTTCAAAATACTGTTAGACATAAGAAGCAGGAGCAGCTTTCTTCCAAATACATTCAAATAACATATAACATCTGACAAGCTAGGAGAATGGAATTTACCTAGGTTTTTTTATCCTTTTTAAAAATTTTCTTTTCTTTATGCAAAGGCTTTTTTAAAGGATCATGTGTCACCCTATCGATATTATTAAAACATCTCCATCAGATAAACTAAAAATTTCATTACAAAGTATAGAACCCTCAAACAGCCAGAGTCTTTGTAGATTATATATGTATGCTTTTTTAAAAAGGAATTTTCCTTCATTTAACAATTTTTTTTTAATTTTCGTGGTTTAAATAGTTACTCAAAACAAACAATAAAAAAGCAACCTATAGGGCAGCTGGACATCCTGTATTCTCCATGAAAATTGTTCCCTTTTATTGCCTACTGTTTTTATAGTGTAATGCAACTGTGACACAGGATATCTATCATCAAGACAAAATAAAAGAGTCAGAGAGAAAGTTGCCTTGTATTCTCTGAAGTTTATCTCCAGGAAGTGATTTTGAAACCTTTGGGATTGAACTAAGCAGAAAGCCACAGCTAATTCAGCCCAACAGGAACACAAATGTGTTTTTGGCAATGTCTCATTGATGTTCAGGGGGATTATAAGACTTGATTTGAGCCAAAGGCCACTGAAATCAGGTAAAGACTATCATCAGCTCCGACTTTCAAAACAGGCTTGTGAGGGACAAACCAAGGGGAGAACAAGGGTGATGCCAAACAACAGATAAGATACAGGAGGCACATCTGCAGCCTTTGCTCTTTGCTCTAAACAAAATAAGTTTAGATTAAATTGAGAGACATCTCAAAGTAATTTCAAGATATATTCTCATTAATTTAGAGAACTTATTACTTAAGGTCCATTGAAGACAAGATACACTATTCAAAAGGAAAAGAAAAAACAAGTTTTTTTAAAGAAATAGTTCTGTGAAGTAAACCCCTAAGGAGATAGTGATATTCAATTTCTGCTTCTCCTCTGACTCTTTTACTCTTGGTGGTGGTTTATTTTCAAAGGGAATGAAAACAGAAACTAAGAATTTGAGAGTGATAAAGAATCTAGGAAACATGGAGAATAAAATGGAATCTGTGCCAGAATATCACTTAAGACTGGGTTGAAGTGAGACTCAAATGTACCACCTTTATAACGATAGAGTTCATTTAAATATAAAAAACAAACAAACATATGCAAAAATGGGAGACCTAACTTTAAACAGCTAACAGTTCTGAATGTAGGACATCGGAGAGTTAAAGAAAAAAATGTCTTTAAGAAAATTAAAATTAAAACCAAAAAATGTCTTGTAGAAAACAAGGTAAACATGTATTTCCCCAGAGGGAACACAGACAAAGGAGGAACTGAGAACAAAAACAGCATCAGAGATATTTACATCAGTAGCTAAACAGTTAGGTGAGTTAAGATATTAAGTAACAGCATTTCATGTGGTTTAGTCGTTCCGTGTGCCTTCACTGGCAGCTTGAAAGTTGTAACTGCAGTATGGCCATGCTTATGTGTAGTTGTATATTTACATCTGAAATCTCATGTTGTGCTTATGTCTGATTTCTCTTTGCATAAAGCAGATGATGGTTAATTAATCTATAATTATAGGAGTTAATTGACAATATACAGATTCACAAAGATTTCCCACAAATGTAGAGAAAAAAAAAAAGGAAAAATAAAGAGGAACCTGAACTGTAAGTTTTCATACAGAATTGAACACATTAAAAGGGTTTGTTGAACAAGGCTCCTTCCCTTGTATTTTACACTGATGGGTTTTTTGAAGTGACACAGCTGACTATGTATCTTTCAAGTTCTGCTGACACAGCTTGTTTACTCAAGCTCTCTTCCCCCAGAAAAAAAGCTTTTTTAAAAAAAACCTCTTAAGCCTTTTCAAAATCCCCAAGAGTTTGCCTGTAAGAATGTCATTCAGAAAATCTCAGGCCTGACTGCCTGATTTAAAAAAAAAGGCAAACAAAAAACAAAACCAAAAAAACCCACCACAGTTGTTACTTATTGCAAAAATGCTTCGGTACAGCCGTTTTCATAGGTTCAAGACAGTACATATTTATTGGAAGGCTGGGTTTTAACCCATCTGTAAATTGTTGATTCTAGGGGGAATTAACCTTAGGATGTCTTGGTTTTAACACCAGATCTCTATTTTTTAGCAAGCATACCAAGAGAGGTGTTACCCCATACAGTCCATATTGCTTTGACTGAAGAAGTCTGGTGTTAGTGTTTGAAGCTTGTGTAAAAGCTCAAAATTACAGAGCAAATATACATAGAACACCTTGAAAAACTGATTCAGGAATAATTTCACTATTCAAGATGACAATTTATGTCGATATAGCCATCTTAAAGTGGAAACAAAAACTGTCTTGCAATAGATGAACAACTGTATTATAAATCATTGGACATAACTGGCAAGATTATGCCAATTTAGGTTTTCTGACCTGAGTGGAAAAATTAATATTCAAGTGTAATAAACAAGTAAAAAACCCTCAGAATTTATTTTTTAAGGTAATTCCAAAAACTGAAAATCCATTTTTTTATTACCAAGTGTGAGCATATTGTTTTCTGAATGTAATCTTTTTCAACTGTAGATATTAGCATTAATATTGTATGGAAATGAATATTGATATTTTTTCAAAGTTAAAATGTGCCAGCAGGGGACAAAAACCAAGTTTAAATCGTAAGATATTTATGCATTTCTTTTATCAAATGCATATTATTCTATTACTGCCCCTCAAAGTTCTTCATTTTATTTGTTTTTTCTTCCTGAGAGCAGTGCAGTGTAAACTAGCTCACTGATTGCTATACTGGAAATATTTAGAGAAAAATAAGTATCTTGGAGTTTATTATGAACTGCCATGACTTATCATAGAAATATTGTGTGTTGTACCCAAAGTAAAAGGCACAAAATGCTAAAAATAAATACAGATTTCTCTGCATAAAGTCATAGGAAGAATGGGAATTGGGCCAAAAAAAAGTTCCACGGAACAAAATGATTTTATGTAGTTTTCAATAATAACTATAGCTATAAAAATATTCTAATTAATAAAGAAATAAAACATGAAAAACTCCTGGCAAAGCCTCACCCATGCATTTTTTGTCATGAAAAGGCATAGCTCAATTTTAAAAATTCTTGTTACGTAAATAAAAGCCTTGTATTTCACATACTGATTTGGGAGCTTCTTTTCTTTTTACAGCTATGTATATTTTTTGCTCTGTTGGAATGTGTCCTTGATAATAACTCTTTCAGAAGTATAAATTGATAAATTTTGGCATAGTTATTTTTCCTGGCAGGATCCTCCAATAATGAAATAAAAACAAAGATGTTTCTCTGCATGCATATGATAGTATGTCTTGATAACAATACTGGCAAATGTGCATCAAAGGAAAGAACATGTCATCCTGGATCTGTTCCGATACACCAAATGATTTCTAGAAGCCAGTTTTAAGTCTCTGTTATTTTTGCTGTTATGTAGAGGTGCCATTGAAAAAGAAATGTCCAGTCCCTCCGGCCGAAAGCAGAAAAGCTATACAATGCCTGTCCTGTTTGTGAACTCTGGTAAAGACCAATTAAGCCTTCAAGCAATACCTTGTATGTTTCCCCAGATGTAAAGGACTTTATAGTATCTGAAGTTTTCTGGCTTTTTCTCTCTCCTTTCTTTCTTGTTGCCTGCTAAAATAATTAGACCTTGGTAGACAGAGTAGGAAGTCCATATTTTCCTTTGGCAATCTTGATTCCCTCCTTGCATTTTCATGTAGTAGAAACACACTACAGTCCTACCTCAAAAAATTATATTGGAATATTTATAGTTTCTAAAGATAATGTAACACATTAAATAGTTGGTTGCACCAAGGTCAATCCAGACTGGGTGATGAACAGAGGGAGAACAGCCCTGTCCAGAAGGACTTGGGGGTGCTGGTGGGTGAGAGGCTGGACATGACCCAGCCGTGTGCACTCCCAGCCCAGAAAGACAAGCATATCCTGGGCTGCATCCAAAGCAGCTTGGGCAGCAGGGTGAGGGAGGGGATTCTGCCCCTCTGCTCTGGTGAGACCCCACCTGCAGGGCTGCATCCAGCTCCGGGGTCCCCAGAATAGGAAGGACATGGACTTGGTGGAGGGAGTCCTGAGGAGGCCACCAAGATGATTAGAGGGGTGCAGTACCTCTCCTGTGAGGAAAGGCTGAGACAATTGTGATCAGCCTGAAAAAAGAGACACAGAGAGAGAGAGAGAGAAGGCTTCAGGGTGACCTACTTGTGGCCTTCCAGTACCTGAAGAGACCCAACAAGAATGACAGAGAGCGACTATTTACAAGGGCATGTAGTGACACAATAAGGGGAAATGGCTCCAAGTTTAAAGTGTAGGTTTAGATCAGATATTAGGAAGAAATTCTTTACTGTGAGAGTGGTGAGCCACTGGAACAGGTTGCCCAGGGAAGCTGTGGGTGCCCCATCCCTGGGAATGTTCAAGCACAGGTTGGATGGGGCTCTGAACAACCGGGCCTAGTGAAAGGTGTCTCTGGTCATGGCAGGGAGGTTGGAACTAGGTGGTGTTGAAGGTCCCTTCCAAACCAAGACAGTCTAAGACTGTGTGATTTTATGAAACGTAAGTAGAATTATTATCTTGAACTATGAACTAGGCAGGTTCTGCAAGCTGTGTATGAGCATTACTTGCAGGTTTCATCTAGTCTTTGGTAGAATAAAGGTTTTTAGAAGAACTTGCATACAAGAAGAGATGGTGTACATTTGATGTGATACTATTTCTTAGAATCTGAGTCAGTCTTGAACGTGTATCTTAGAACGCTAGAAAGAACATAGTATGCCGACTTGGGTTAACTTAACTTTCATTGAGGAAGAGAGCTGAACTCCACATAACAACCTTTTAGAGACCATATGAAAAGTGATATTTTGGTGCACATAAAGCTTAAAGTGTAGTAACATAAATTCAGCAGCAGTCTTTAGAATGTAGAAACACTACTTTTTGTGGTTAGGTTGTTTTTTTTTTTCCCTTTAACAGAGGGCTTTTTTTCTACCAATTTTGTTTTCTGGTAGTATTTGAGTATTGAAAACAGAACAGACTCTTCAAGTTTTCCCTTGCATAAAAATATTTTGCACCAGACACCTGTCTCTATGGGAAAATATTTTGTTCACTGCATCCCCTATATTTTGCTGTCATTATTCCACTGAGTCTTCCTCCCTCAAATATCCCCAATTTTATTTTTCTTGCCTTGAACCTGTATGTGTAACTCTGTCCTTAAGCTTCATACTGTTAAAAAATCATTCTGTTTTTTCAGTTGGGGTTTCTGGGGTTTTTGTTTTCCATCTGCTGCTTTTTTTAGTGCTGCTTTTTAAATTTTTTTGGTATGTTTTTTTTTTCCCCCCCGATGACCTTTTTTTTATTTTAAGCATTTGGAAATGAAAAAAAATGAGAACCGTAATTATGTTGCAGGCCATAGGCACCATGAACTGTCCAGAATAAACAGGGATGAGCACTGTGTAGCACAGAGCCTGCCAAATAGAAGCCACAAATCACTTTTTTTTTGAGCAGTAAATGCAGCATAAATGGCAAGTTTTCTTTCAAATAACTCTGATGAGAACAGAGGATGACCCATAAAATCTTGGATACCTGTAGTGGAAACCAGTTCAAGTATAAAATAGCTAAATTTGGCTGTTTATATAGGACTGTATATCCAAAAATACCTTTTCATGGACATCTACAGACAGGTACAGTGAGGGTGACACATCTGTCAAGTTGATAAGTACTTACTTTCAGGTTAGCCAGTTTGCTGTGAATCCTACTGATAGCTTTGAAATACCTAAACTTCATGAGGTATACCGCAGCCCAACAACTTCTTTTGCACATGGGCAAGTGCACTAAGCAAGAAACAGAATGTTGCTTTCCCCATTAGTCTGAGTTTTCAGTGCCAGTAACTTTTAAACACTTCAGTGATGATCAATACAAGAAGCTTGAAAGCAGTGTACAGTTCACAATTTAGAGAAAAAGGACCACAGTATTTCATCAAACATCCCTATATGGGTAAATAACTCCTATGCCCATTTGCTCCTTGTATGTCCTAATAAAATCTCAGGAGCAGTCACCTTAATTACAAAATTTCACACTTTATACTGTAGACAAATATTCAGTTGGCTATGAAATGAGAAATCCATCTTGGTCTCTATAAATATGCAGAATCCAAACCTGGATTTTGTTTAAATAAGTGACAGAGGACTAAAAGCTTCACCAATCTAATGGAATAATTCTTCTGGAGATAACAAATTCTATATTCAGTAGCAGATTCTTTCTAGTTCACTTTAAGATATAACTGATTTATAATCAAAATGAAGAATGCATAAAGTTGAATGAAACCTGTATTCAGGGTAATAATTCTAATGCTACAGAAAAAGATCTGGGGTCCCAGTAGACGCCCAAGCTGAACATAAGCCAACAGTGAGGTCTTGCATCAAAGAGGTCTAGTGATATCCTGGGCTGCGTTATGCTAAATATTGCCATCAGTTTGAGGAAGGGGATCCTTCCTTTCTACTCAGCACTGGTTGGGCAACACCTGGATTTCTGGGATCCCTGTTACACGAGAGGCAAGGACATACTGGAGAGAGCACAGTGCAGGACCGCAAAGATGATTGAGGAGTGGAGCACGTCTCCCATGAGGGAAGGCACAGGAGCGTTCACCCCAGAGAGAAGAAGCCTAAGAAGGGACATCAACAATGTGTATAAATAACTCAAGGGAGAGTGCAAAGAGAAGAATCAGACTTATATTGCTGACCTCAAATAAACAGTCAGTTTGAGGAGGATCATGGGGCTTAAACAGTACCTCCTAAATGTGTGCCACGTCTCAGGCAAAATAAATGTCCTGGATAAGTGCAGAAATGTTATTTCTGAGACCTTGGAAAAGCACCCTTAGGTGCTTAGGTTGGGATATTTGTTCCTTTCTCTGAAAGATACCAGAAGATATGATAGGCGATCATGTATACAAGACCTATTTTCCCTAATATGACTATATTTTGACCACAAAATAAGATAATAGGCCAAGATTTAAGTTAGGTAAGAGAGGCAAAGGATAGAAACAGGATAAGCAGGTGGTGATATTTTTTAGATGAGCCCCCAAGCTTTCATCTGTGCTGTGTCTCTCTCTTGTCCCTAAAGGCTTGTCAATTTAGAATTAAATTAAAAAACAAAACAAAACAAAACAAACACCCCAGAGGTCAATAGAGTCAAATTTTTAATTATATTTAAACTGAAAAATCAAAAAACCCAAACCTATCAATGGACTATTAGTTATTTATTATTAAGAAATTGCTTCACTGAAAAAAAAAAAAGTTTAAAAAAGCTTTCTCTGTTAGAATACGGTGTCAAACCAGCTAGGGATTTAAAAGTCATTAAGGGAAACAAAAATACTTATGTGAGCTAGTGCTTTGCAAAAGGTCATCACTTAATGAATATAATTTTTTTTCTGAATTAATTTTGTGCTTCTGGTCACCTCACACTGGAAAACCTTAACTGAAAATTTGTTTAAAATAAGGACTATGGTTTTCAAATCAACAGTGAAAGTACTGTTTCATTCCTCACATTCTGATATAAGGTCTAATTAATTGAACCTGTCATAACTTTAAAATCTGTTCTTTATTGAAAATCTTTTCTAATTAGGCACTATTGTGAGTGTCAGAAGAAAAATTAATTTCTTTTAACATTTTATAATTAAAGTAGTGAAGTCCAGTGTAATGTCTAGAAATAAGATGTCCCTTGAGCTTATAAAACAAGATCCTCTGTCTTGCTTACAGCCTTAGGGTGAAATAAATCCTAAGCAATGCATTCTATGGTTATCAGTAGCTCACATATTGCAAGAATCCCATGAAGTGCTGCAGTGTTATTCACTACACAGGTGTTTTTTCTAACTTTGTGTCTGCTCATGTTTACGCTGCATTACATTATTGTCACATTTGCAGTGCAATTTTACATTGTTGCCCTGATCCACTTCACCTTGAACCCACACTAGAGAAAATTCAACCACAGAAGAACATACAAAGTTCTAGTGTGAATGAAAAATTGCAATGTGATGTCTTATCTACAGATGCCAGAAAAGATTCTACTATGTATTATTTCTCTTACTCTTTAAACAGTTTTGTTTTCAAACAGCTTCTTCATAATATATTAATCAACATTTTTTTCTATACTTCTCATTTTTTTCCAAGCACCCTTATTTTTATAAATAGACAACAGACTTTAGAATAAAGCATTTCTGCACTTTACACATAAATGTTCTACACAGGTGGAGTGTAAAATTCAGAAGAATGGATTTTTTATCTGGATGTATAAAGCCTTATTGTGAATACCTTAAGGGTGTGTACAATGCATGCTTTTCGTTTACATGGGTCATAAATAGCAGGCAGAAATTTTTAAGAAAACATGTTTTAAGTTGATCTACTGTGTCTGAACAGAACAATCCTTGAAATTGTTTTCTTCTGCATTGCAGGAACATGACTCCTGCAATCTCCAAAGAAATGTAAGCAAAGGGAAGATAATAATCCACCAGAAAACCTCAGCTGCCAGGGGTAAAATCGGTGAGCTCATGCCCTTGTGAAAGAACACATTTTGAAAGTGACCTTTTCTAAGAGAGCACATTAAACATAGCTTTGTTCTTTTTTGCCTTCCGGTCAATTAATGGTGACAATCTCCCTGTGATCTTGTTTGGTACAGTGACAAAGAATGCCTTCTAAAATTCCATAGGCTTCTTCTGGAAAAATAACCTCACAAGTTCTGACAGGAATTGCACGTGCTCAATCATTTAGATTGTGTGAACTCTTTCTCACACCAGAGCGTGTGCATAACTTAATCCATGTTAAAAATCTGGGAACAGAGATTATGAGTCACTGTAGTCCTCAGTTATATGCTCTCAAATTCCAATTCTAACAGTTCAAGGGTTTTTTTCTTTGTTTGATTAGTTTTTTTTCCTTTTGGAGGTCCCTTGAGCAATTCCAGAAAGTTACTTTATAAATGTTAGTGTTAGAGCATTTAGGCCTCAGCTTATAACACAGCGCTTACTGCTTTCTTATGTCGAGCAAAGATGAGAGGCCACAATCTACTCAGTCTTTGATTCCCTGTTGTGCCTTTGGAACATCTCATTGCAAGTTGAATAGCTGCTTCTGCAGTGCCACTGATAGTGAGTGGGGATTTGCAACTAAAATACAGCATCTGATGCACTGCTGTGCAACAGAGAATGGAAGGCAAGGAGGCAGATTGTGATTTTTTAAAGCAATTCATTACCACTTACATGTCTCACGGAGATACTAAAATAAATGAAACTCTTTTCAGACAAATAAAATGCAGATAAATGTGCCTAAAGTAAAAGTAGTAGATCAGGCTATGTATTATCCTGTAAAACTCAACAATCTGCAAATGCATTCGAGTAAACAGCTTTATATACGGCCAGACACATAAGTAAATAGTTAGACACTTCAGCTTTAGGGTTTTAAATAAATATTTTAAGGTAATGCATTTTTCATTAGGGGAAAAAATGAAATGGGAGAGCATTTGAAAAGATAAGGAATTGTGGGCTAAGCAAGATTAAACCCTGAATTCAGTTTCAATACAATAGAAACAATATAATCCAGAGACGAATATGCCTAAACACAAGCAAAAAAAAATCAGTATATTTTTTAAAAATTCATACACTTTAAGAAAATTACATGTTAAAATTCTTAGTAATTTCATGTTTGTCTAGAATGCAACAATCTGAAGAGAAAACTTTGTGAACCAAAAGATTTTCAGATATTCCAGTTCTTATGTATACTATATTGTGCCTAAGGTCCTAAGGAATAAAAAGAAATGCCTAAATGCCAAGTTTAAACATGTTATATGCAAAAAGGTTTAAAGAGTTCTGTATAACTTTTCAAAAATTAAAGCCAACAGTCTTTTTAACACACTTTGCATTATGCCAGTCTTTACTTTACTGTAATCAATCATATATGCCTTTTTTTAGGTGAAACAGTAAAAAACCCCAAACATCAATACAGATAAATAGTTAGTGCTGTCACTTGAAGTATACTGGGAAGACTAAATTGACTGATGAAGCCTAAGACACACAAGCACATGAAGATACTGGTAGTGCTGAGGATGGGAACCCTACTGTTGCTTATGAGAAGGAACAGAACACGTCAATATTTTGCTCCAATTATTCAGGATATAACAAACTTCTCTGACCTCTCTTCTGATCTACATACTGGCTTGCCATGGAATATGAAATAACATTCTTTATTTCTATGTCCTCCAGAGCAGCTTAAAATACATTTTTAAAGATTTGGAAGTGAAAACCGTAATAGGTGTTTTGATTTCTGTGGAAAGCTGAACTCTCTGTGGTAGGTATCGGAGTCATCTGTGGTAGACAACATCTGCTACAGGTTTAACTGAGTGCAAAATAAATATTCCATTCCCACATGCTCCCCTCTGTTCTTACCACTGTCACATCCAGCCAACACACACAAGCAGACACACAGAGTATCTCTTGCTCCTGCATGAAGGCGAAAGCATGTTGCTCCAGGATTATTAAAATATAAATTTCAACAACATGCATACTTATTTATAACAAATTTGTTGTTACAGGCTCTTTAGAAAGAATAGGCAGAGCAGAAGATGCAGGGGGGTGGCATTGTATGTAATGGAAATGCTAGAATGTATGGAGCTCACAGCTGGCAATGGCACAGTTGAAAGCCTCTGAGTAAGAAACGAGGGACGAACAAGTAGAGGTGTTAAATGCTTTCTTTGCCTCTGTCTTCAACACTGATGATGGGCCAAGGGGGTCTCAGTGCCCTGAGCTAGAGGACCATGACTATGATAATGATAAACTCCCAGTTAACCCTGAAATTATGCAGGATCTTCTGCTCCAGCTGGATTCCTCTAAATCTATGGGATCTCATGGGATTCATCAGAGAATCCTTGAAGAGCTCGTTGATGTCATTGAAAAAGCTCTCTTGATGATTTTTGAGGGGTCTTGGGAATGAGGAGAGTTATCCCAGCTGACTGGAAGCTGGTGAATGTTGTCCCAGTTTTCAAGAAGGGCAGGAAGGAGGATCGATGTAAACACAGGTGTGTATAAAACACACTGTAGCAACACCCACGCCGTTCATCCTTCTCCCTCTTGGGAGAGAATAAACAACGTGTGACATACAGTAACAGTGCGACTTAATATGCTCTTGCAAGATACCGGTGAACACTGTAAGAAAACTGATGTGAAAGAGATAACAAAGTTAATCTGCTTTTTTAAAAACTCTGGAAGCTCATCAAATAAAGATGCTAGGTCCATAAACACTGTCAAATTGCACACCACATAGTTGTAAACTGTAAGACAGCTCCTTTCAATTTCTCAATGTTACACAAAGGAGCAACGATTACAGACAATTTAAACTGCTTGGTTGTGAGTGAAGTAATGTGATAGCATTTCTTCTGGAAGCTGAAATGCTGCACCTTTACAAGCCTTCTAGTAACTCAATTGGCTGAACAAGACACATAGTAACTAGGAATATTTGTGTGAAACCTACACAGCCGTGGTTCAAAAATGCTGAGAGAGATGCCAGCTGGATGAAAAGAGATGAAAACCAACACAGTATTGTAAAGTCTACACTATAATTTACATAAAGAAAATACATTCTAAGACTTTGAAAAAAAGGAAGAATGAATGTCAGGTGGGTTATTTAAAAATTCTAAACCCAACCAACCAAAAAAACTTCTGTGTGCGTGTCCCCTGGACTTCAGAAGAGAAGACAGAGAGAGCTGTGAACACTAATTCAATGTTTTAAATCTGAATAAGAGCATCTGAAAGAAGGGATCACTGAAACAATTTATTGAAGATACACAATGCATGTTGAATTTAACAATGAAGAACTAACTCAACTACTATGATGCAAAAATGCACTTAAATGATCATTATTTTATTAATACAATGCATAAAAACATATGTTTAATGCAACATCTACAATAGCTTTCTAATTTCTGCAGCACCATATTTGATACAACTAATCACCAAAGAAGTATTTCTAAAATATGTAACAGAATATCTTCCTTATTATACAGATCACATAATCAATATTTCCCATTTTACTATAAGGAACTGCTGTGCCATTTCTTTCAAGTGTTTTTTGGATTATCATATACAGTAATTCTGTATATTTTAAAAAATATTTTTCCATTTGAAATCAAACAACTGGCTACACCATATCTTGCGTGTTTTTCAGAACATAGAGTGCAATTTTGACCTGGAGAAAAAAATTAAACTCAAAAATACTTTTCCATTATTAACTTTACTCCTAGAAATTTGGCAAAAAAAGGCACCAACAGAAAAAAAATGAAAGAGACTTTTTAGAAATCTATTTCTGACTCACAGTGTCAAGATACATTGTTTAAGTAAGCCAGATGTATACTTTTACAAAATTGTAATGTCTAATCATCCTGCCTATTTCCTTTTTAAGAAATTTCTGTTTCAAGAAAGAAAGGTCTACTATATTGCTTAGGGAAAATGGCCGCCAACATGGTGGAAGTTAAAAGCTCAAACTGCATTAGTGGCAAGTGACAGAATAGAAAACTCAGAGATGCTTACCATCCATGCTAAATTATTTTTCTAACCACTGTGATCTTCAGGGTGACCTATTTACAGAATTTTCTTTATAGACTTTTCTTGAGGGCTTTTTATATTGCCAAGACAGCTAGGATTATGTTATTGTTCAATCCAGTTTGTTAAAGTAGGATGAGGTGCCATAATTACTTTTTGCTCAAGAATGAACTGATGTCAGCTCAGTCAGTGGCTCTATAAACTGCATTGTCAGACAATGTAGAAATCAAAACAATAATTTTTCTAACCTTGGGTTTTTTGTTAAAATACACAGTGATTAACATGCTTCTGAAGGGCATGTGTCTTTAACCCACATCTAAGTCTGCTGGGAATGTCTATGCTCTCTGTCATTTGAGGTTCATACCAGTCCTCTTTTAAGTAACAAAAGAGTAACAAAAGCAGAAAAATATTCATGCTAGTTGAGATTCCTGCAGAAAACCTCTTACCTTGAGCTCATTTACTTAGCTCTTTCTGAGCATATGCTGTGTGTTCTGTAGATCTACCCAAGGGAAACAACAGAAATTATATTATACACACCTTTTTCTGTCACCCCTTCCCCATTTTATCACATAACAGATTTCTTAACGGCTTAATATACCTTGATTATATTTTTATTCTCCCTAATTTAATCTGAATTTCTCTCAATTTTCTTCTTCCCTTTAAAAAGTATTGTTCTTTCCTAATTGTTTAGACAAGGATATCATTTCATCAAGAAAGCACTTTGCTAATATAAATCGTAACAGCTGGGAAATTGGAACCTCTAAGGAGGAAAAGAGCACAGGGTACGTCAGAAATCCAAAAGCAATCTTCTGAAACACAGTTTTTAACCATATTTTGCTATTATGGCCATATTACGAATCTTACTATCATGAGTGCCTTTCCATTTTTAGAAAACAAGCAACTCTGAATGTATATCACCTCACAATTAGTTACTTACTCATAACAGAAAGCAAATTTCATCTTCTATTCCATGCCAGTCCCCTGATTAGGAATTCTTGAGTAGATTTTATGCATCTGTTTTGATGGATACCTTCCATTGCTTTCCATTACATTAAGACGCTAGTTATTTCAGAGGAATACCAGAGTATTTTAGATCTTCATAGCTTCTCTGTCCGAACACCATGCAGTAACAACTAAATGCAGTCACATTTTTATGTTCAGCAGCAGTTTGCACGATGCCAATACACAAGAAAGTTTAGCCACCTCCTTAATTAACTTATGTCAGTAAACTGTCTTGAAGCTCTGGGTGACTGAATATTGTTTTCATTCTGTGAATAATGGACTCAATCTTTCATTGCTAAACTAAAGGAAAAATCTAAATTAAGGTGTTTATCTTGTTCTTTCTCCAAATGTGTGCGTATAACCACATTTTCCTCTTCTTCCAGCATTCACCTTCTTTTCTGTACAGACTAGAGGTCTTATAAGTCAGTCTAGAGTTGTTTATTTCTGCAGGTAGCTTTCTTTGCAGAAGGGACTTGGTGATGTCTTAAGGCAGCTTTCAGTGTAGATTATCTTCTGAGTAGATTATCTATCTGACAGTGGATATTAAACCTTCCCTACTGTTGGAAAATATTTATCTCCTGGGATTTTTTTTTTTACAACACCATCTTTAAGTAAAAAAAGCTGTAATGTATGCCATATCATCTATGAAATTAAACATTTTACTTTCAACTCTTGACTGGAGCCAGGGTTTTTTTTACTAGTTTCAAAGTATCCAGATTCAGCATTCACCCTGCAGATAGATATTCAGTCTGTTGAGAAGTAGCTGGTTTTCTGTAGTCTTCATTTTAATCATTGTTTGTTAAGGAGAGTTATCATCATTTGTGACCTTATTGTCATGAATTTGCAAAACCAAACAAATGTCCAGCCCCATTTGTGGGCAAACCAAAATCTCCCTTGTGAACACATAAGTACTGATGGTTGGAAACTGGAGTTATGAAACCAAGAGGCATTCAAACATCTCAAAATTTCATGTAAAAGACAGCTCTGTTTTTTTCTTCCTTTTAAAATAGTAAAACAGTCGCCTTTCTCCTTTTAAACTATGTGTAACCGTTCCACTTATGGAAACTTTTCTGGTATTCCTATAGAGGAATTTCTATAGCATCCCTCTGGACTCAAAACCTGTGAACCATAAAAGGGGGAGATGAGACAAAGAGGAATTGGACCTGAATGAGGGCAGTGAGAGAATGTGGGTGAATTCCACAACTGATTTGTTTTTCTGGTCCTCTCACTTTGGAAAGAAATCTCCTGGCTCTGAGAAATATTTTCTAACTGAAGATCCATCAAAACTGGAAGGTGCCCATAAAAAGCTTGGGTTTGCCAAATCAGCACTTTCTGAAAAGAAACTTTAAAAAAGGAATCCTAACCAGCTGCCATCCTTGTTATCCAGGTTTTGCAAGTAGTTTTCATTTACTTAAACCTCAAAAATGTAAAATTACAAAAAGAGAGCCCTTTATCTTGAGACTTAAAATTAATTTTGTCTGGTTTTGTTTGTTTTAAAAGTTTGTTCTCTAACTCAAATAACTGCACCTTCTATTTGTTCCCTGCCTGAATTACACTTCTAGAACTAAATATTTCAAAATAATATGGTTTATATCCATACATGTGTGACATACCAATAGAAAAATATCAGTGAATTGTAAGCACAGGTTAATAAAGACAAGGGAATCACCTCTGTTGCTCTGGACACATTAGAGTTATTAGTCTAGTATTCAAGAAAAGAAAATATGTATACGTATATCAGAAGTGCTTTGAGCCATAGAGATTAACTTTGTCGATCAATAATACATGAGATGTTTTCTGCTTCACAAAGAATTGTGCTTGATCTTCCCATTTGCAATCAATTACATTTGAAAGGCCAAGGCAGTTTCAGTAGAATAGGAATCTCATCTTATTTAAGATGAAAACCATCTTCTTANAAAAAGAAGGAAATAAATAAACAAACAACAAAAACAACAACAAAAGAAACCAGAAAACTTTTCCTGAGGCCAGTAATACATTACATGCATAGATATTTGGCTATACAACCAGCCTCAAGCTTCAGGTGTATGGGACTGGAATTAATAAAGATACAGCTACAGCATGAAATTCACAGTATCCAAGATAATCAGAGTTACTTCATCCAAGATAATCAGAGTTACTTCCTGCACTTTATTTACTCAGTTAAAATCTAACTCCTAGAACCAACAGTTGGAATCTACATCAATAGAAATATTTTACAGTAAGTAGACTCACTCCAAAAAAAAAATAAAAACAGGAAACAAATTATTGAATTCTGTTGAATGTTTTCTTTCAGGAGCATAAGCATGGTAGTTACAATTGTAGAGATTTGAGCAGAACCACTTAGTACTTAGGGCCAACAATAAATATAGTGATAAGGCCTGTATAATTAAGGATCAACATTTTAGATGCTCTCTAAAGATGAAAAGAAATTATTCAAGGCTTTTATGAGAAAAAGATTTATTAGAACATGCATCACTTGCACTAATTCAATAGCCTAATAAAGTATTCATTTATCTTTGTGTTTGTTCTGAACTTGTTTGTTTGCTTGTTTTATAGGTCTGTTGTTTTATGGGTGTGTTATTAAAAACAGTGTTACGTTTTTCACACACTAAAGAGATGCTAATTCCTGCTCCTAGTAAAACTCAGACACCTGGAGACCAGTTAATGACATTTAGGTGGCCAAAAGAACTAAGAGGGAAGTGTGAAACTTAAATTGTGTTTCTTGTCACCTTCAGCTCTCTGGAGACTTGTAAGGCTATCAGAATTGTATTTATATAGCAGAACATAGTAGACAATGAAATTACTGGACTAATTTTATTTTTTTCTTAATTGGTTTGCTTTCCCTCAAATGAAACACTTAAACTGTTGTAGCTGGATCAAGAACAAATCTTGAAACTAAAGCACGTATCCTCAAATCTTAACTGGTTGTAGGAAGTTCAGGTAGATTATGCTTTGAAAACAACAGACCTAACCACAAATTCTTAGGGCACATGAACTTTTCACAGACTTTGCGAGGCTTAGTTTGCCAGCTCAGGTGTGTTCAGCCTGTTCCTGGAACTGTCTCAAATTTATTCCCCCACTTTCTGCTGTAGTTTTCTGTGTACAGTAGGAACTGTGCTCTGCCACTTAGATCTGAGAAGCTGGTCTTGGCAAACTCAGGGGTTCTAATTTTACATTTAGGTAAGGTATAAAGGTATAAAATGTTGTAGAGGTTTCCTGGTTTTTTTTTCATTTCTATATGAAATCACACTAAAGAAGCAATGGTTTTAAAATAAAACATTCATCAGCTTTCAAATCATCTTTCAGAGTGATGATTGAGTGAAGATTACTCCTTGTAAACTGCAAAGTAGACAGCTTTAAAGAGTTATTATACTATGGCCATGATCACTTGGAACTCATTTTGGAAACAGTGTGATGAATGCTTCTCAGGAATGATCATGTTTTTAAGAATTGCTATATTCAGAACTGCCAAAAGTAGCAACATAAAAACATGGTCACCTTTAAATTGCTATTATTACATTTGTAGTAAATCATAAGTGTCTTGTATCTTAATCACAATGTCTTAAAGCAAAATGAAAGGGCTCTTCACCACCCATTCAAAGAAGAAATCATGACCAAATTTGCAGAAACCCATTTTCTTCAGTGTTTAAAACACTTTTAACACATTTCAGTAACATTTTGTACATTAAGTCAGGGCAGAAGGGGTTTTTTATTTTGGTTTTATCTTCTTCTATCTTTGGTTTTTGGTTTTTTTTGCTTATTATTTTGGTTTGCATTGGTTTGTTGGTTATTTGTATTCTTTTTTTTTCCTTACTGTATATCAAATTTAACCCTACAATTAGAAAATGCCATTTTCTGAAGTGCATAAGTACTAAAATATCTTAGAAGGATATCAGTAGGTTGTTAAGCACAGGCATGGTATTATGCAAATGTGATAGATAACATTCTCAGCTGTTGCAAGCTCATAATTTCACAATTTTGAAGGAGCCAGCAAATTACCTGTTTATAAGAATTAGGAGTTATATATCACAGACGTTCTATATAACAATTTTAACAGTATTATAGCAATATTATATACAGTCCACTAATTGCTTGCACCTTAACCAATCTGTTAATTATAACAGTAATCCTTAACTCCACATAGATACTGGTTGCCCCTGTGTTCAAACTTAACCTTTGAAAAGTGGGGAAAATATCAGCACCAGCTACATGGACCAAAATTGGGTGCAGTCAGCCTTCTTGGCTTACATAAGACCACATTTTATTGATCACTGTCACGCTTTGAATTGCTGACAAAAAATTGTGCTAAGAGTCGCAGTCACCCTAAGTGACAGGTAAGCCTGAGTAGTCCTAAAACTGCTCTAGCTGTTGGTAAGTTTTGAATTCAGAATCTAAGATCCCATTGTTAGGAAAGCTTGCACTAACTTGGGAGTTTGTTGTCGTATCTCTCCTTTTGCCAAGATTTTTTAACTGAAAGTCAATTTTCCGTCTCAGTACACTAAAACAACAAAACCCTGATTTATTTCCCTGAAACTGGAATTTGGCAATGAAACAAAGCTCATAAGATTAAGTGTATCTCCAGATGATGGCCTCAAAGATAAGTAAAAACAATAAATAACATAAACAGTTCAAGATTTCTTGAAGAACATACAAAAAGAGATGATGTTGCTAAAAAAAAGCTTTTCTTAAGACTTCAAAAACATTGAGAAGATTTCAGTTTTTCTGAGTAATCACTTCTAGAAATCAGCTCCCAGGGTAAAAAATAAAATGCTGAAAGACAATATACTGTGAATATGTTGGGAAAAATTCATGTAGTGAGTGATCAGATGAAGACTACCAATTACCTGCAGAGTGCATTTCTTACAGTTATAGAGGGAAAAAAAGTGGAAATTATTAGTCAGGAAGTGAAACAGAAAACCAGAAGAAGAAACAAGGAGTGAAACAGAGTACAATCACGAGATTAATTTAACATATAAAAATTTCTTGGATTGTTGAGCGTAACCATATTTCAAACCCAAACGTCCTGACATCTCTTAAAACACTGCTATCTTGGATGAGTTTCATTCCACATGTGTATCGTAGTTAATGAATAACATTTAGAATGCTAATGGTATACTAATGGATTCCATTGGAAGCATGTTGACCTTATTTGAAGGGCAATTAAATAGTTGGTAAGTGTATTGCATACTATGTGATATCAAATTACTTTATGCATATGTAAGGTATAGTTAAAGAATTGTTTATCATATCACTTTCCTTCATACTGATCTAGTTCAAAGTGAAGCATTTAGAAAAAACAGGAATGTTATTCAGTGAGCAAATAATTGATAGACTTCTAGTTCTGGTGGGGTTTTTTTGTTTGTTTTCTCAATGGAAACTGAAGAAAAACAGGGAAGAGAAAAAAACAAAAGGACAAACAAACCCAACCCCCAAAATCAAGCAAGCAAGCAACCAAGAAAAACCCTCCTCAAAACCCCAACTAATTTGTGCTTAGCTGTACTCTAATTTTAGGTAATTCAAGGAAATGCGTATGAGCAGGTGGAACAAGTGAGGATTAAATTTCTGTGCATGCTGTTATTTAACTACATATGTCAGAGGTTTGTAGGTTCATATAGTTTTCATAGTGCAATAAAACATGTATAACACGAAGAAAATATATTACCAGATAAAAAAGTCTATTGCGACATTCCCAAAACATTTTTTTTTCCAATAGATTAATAAAGTGTTACTAAGGTAGTGATCTCTACTAGGTTAGGAAAGGATTAAACTACTGAACTACATCAACTGTTAAGTTTAAGTATCATATGAGTTTTTAGTTATTTTAGTCAGGAAAAACCCAACTGGTGTATATGCAAGTTAAGATGATTTCTACAGTCAAGAAGTAAGTGGTATAGTATTCATGACAGTTTCCAAATGGAAAAAATAATACTACATTGACCAAAACTATTTCAGCTTTTTCCTCAAATGTAGCAAATATTCCTTTTTTTAAAGTCACATCATTCACTTTCTATTTTACAAGCAAAATTGAGTGTCATTTTAATTTCTGAAGGAATAGTGTTCAGTGGAATATTGTTCCAAGAAATCCACCAATTTTCAATTGCGTGCTTTCTGAATACATCACCTATTAACTCCCTGGGCTGTGAGGATCAAAACCATGCAGGGACTCTGGCTCAGAAGCCAGAAGCTCCAGGCTTACTGTCCCCAAATCCCAGGTTTCCATTCCAAATGTCAAATGGAACTTGGTACCACTGAATCTGGGCATCTGAAAACCCTTGTGGGGATCCAAGAGTTCCTTGTCAGTAGTGTTCAGGCATTTAAATCCTAAACAGAAATTTAGGGGTTCTCCCTTAAAAATCATAGAACAAAGCCTAAGAATTTAGATTTTAAGGTGGATTAAGAATATTTCTATGCAAACCAGTTTGAATTACTATTTAATGAAATGTTTGCCTTCCATTATTCACTTTTTTTTAAAAAAATAGGTCAGTCCTTTTTGCTTTTACATAACTTTTTAATTTCCCATGCAACGAGCATTTGCAGTTATATTGTGTCTGGTCTGAATGCATAAACAGATTTATTTGCAAACAGTGAAGTATGTAACAAAGTAGAGTCTTTACCACTGGTAAAGTTGAATGACACCTTTAACAAGAATAAAATGCTTCTCAAATATTTAGCAATTAAATAATCCAATTTCAATGTACTTATAAGATCAAGAGACTTCACAACATGCAAACTAATTGAAGTTTTGCCTTCTAAACCTGTGAATTTTCCTTCAAATTTTGTTGTCAATGTCAGGTCAAATTTGATTCCTTTATTGGAACTAGCATGTAAAACTAGTCATTCCTCTGAGGACAGACTTTGATCAATCTAAAAAACCTTAGACTTGACATTCTGTGACAAGAGAAGGAAAAATAAAAAAATATACTTTTTAAAATGTGTTATAGATTCATAGAGAGGTTCATGAGTGTTTCAGAGGCTTAGATACAGCTTTAGTCTTCAAGTAAGAGGTGTTTTATGTTTTAGAAATCTGCAATCAGCTCACACTTGATGGATCGATGGAAAAGAATCAGAAAAGGCTGATGGAGAAGCAGACAGAATTTATATAAGCTTACAGTTCATTAACCTGGCAATTGTATTTTAGCTGAATTAATGGAAGAAGGAAGCAAGGTATTAATAAATGTATGTTCATGCATTGCAAGCTTTGTGCAACCCAAATAAACCCCTCAAAATATAACACTGACTTTTTAACTGATTCTGCACTAGGGGAAAGCCAGTGTCTTCTGTGATGCCAGGAAAGGAGAGATGGTCGGTCATTAAAATGGAAGGCATATAGCACAGGGGCTGTCTGGAGATGAAATTGGATTTCTGTCTGGACTCTTCAGATTCCTTTTCATTCCACAAAGCAAATTGCTTTGCCATAACTTTGTATTAAACAGGAAAGGATTCACCTGGCATAGGCAGTGCTAAAAGCATATTAGGAACCATACAGCGCATCTGTCACTGAACCCTATACATTGGAATACCAGCTCTTGTAAAATGCTGGATTCATTTTCCAGATATTTTATACAGGTTTAACTCTGCTCATTTACAGCTCCTTTATTTTCTCTGCTGTGGAACTCTTTGCACAATTGCTTTTAATTTTTTTTTTTTATTTCCTTCACTTTTTCTATTTTATTGACAGCTGCTATAATTTTACTGCAGGGAAAAAAGACAGTAACTGCAAAATACTGCATTTAAAATAGAATATTGCAAAAGAACTTGAAGCTATTTCAAGCCTGCTTTTTGCTATATAGTTATCTAATAAACTGAACCCTCCTAGCATTATACATAACTCCACTGTCATTTTATCTATTCAAGGGTAACAGCTGACACATTATTAATAACAATTACTACCATATACATGAATTCAAAATGCAAGATAATATATCCATTAAGGATCTTTATCAGGTAGAAGTGCCCACATTATTTTCTCTTCAGCTTTTTTTCTAAAATATTTTATCTATGTCTTCCTCTTTTCACATTATAAGGGCTATCATCGTTGTCACTCTTTACTAGTTCAGTGCTCTAACTGGGCCGTCTTTGAGCATGTTAATTTCAAGAGGTGATAAAATATTTTATTGCTTCTTAACTCAAGATGTTTCCTAGAGTTTACCTGTGATATGCAGGAATAAAAGAAGAACTCTGTAATGATGTTTAGTATAGAAAATAAAAATATGTGGCTTTCAAAAGATAATTCCTATGTGGGCAGTTCAAGAGAATATTTTTTTACACCAAAATCAGATTTTGTGCTCTTTTTAAAGTATGAAAAGACATACAACTCTCATAATTTAAAAGCTAGGGAAATTTAGATTTTATGCCATTAAGATATATTGAAAATACAAACATATTCCATGTATGTGTTTAATTACCTTGTAAAAATAAAATATATATTTTGATACTATAGGATTTTAATTTTTTTAATAGAAATCACTTATAGTGCTGAAATTTGTCTTTTTAAAAATGTGTTTTAAAATGTCTAATGATGAAGATGTCTCCAAGAAGTAAGTATTTTAATATTTTCTTCAGTTGAATCTTTTAAACAGATACTATTCATCCACTTAAAAGTATGCCACATTAGCTTTTTGAATTTTGAATATTTCCAGTGGGTAAATAGTTAAAAACAAAGCAGTATTTTTTTCCTTTCTAGGAGCAATGATCCAGATCTTTCTAGCTCTTATCTGACCTAATACAAAACTGTGAAAAATAAAGAGTTTATATTTTTTATCTTTGACCATATATCACCACTATAATTTACAGTCCCACCATCTGTGACCTGCAGTCTTTATTTTGATTTCAGATTTTCTTCTATGTTAATAATTAAAATATTGATGAAGACTGAGGTGAGAATTACCCTCAGAAAACCAATTGAAAAAAGTCTCTAACCGGTTGATATTTCCCAGTAAGGTGTTATGGTTTGTAGCCTTACACTATTTCAGCCTCTACTCCACTTTCATGTGTCCCAGGTTTATTTTGTTTAGTCCTTAACCATTTATTGTTATAATTCAAGTACCTTGCAGAAGTTGAAGAACATCTCCAAAATGCTCTTATCTTCATCAGGTGGATTTGCAATCTTGTCAAAGAACAGCATTATCATTTTAAGAACCCTTTTCCATGGGGCTCAAGATGCCCTGATGATTGCAGCTGGAGTGAAGCTGTTTACACCTGCTGTTGATCCTGCCAAACAGCAGGCAATCAACAGCCCATCACTGAAACAGGCCATGCAGCCGAAATGTGCTCAGCTGCTGCTTCCTACCGGCTTCCTACTGCTTAGGGCATCCCACAGCCAAAGACAGCCAGCATGAAAATAATTAAATCTGAATATGTGGTGAGCCCCATGAGAAAGCAGGAGACAACATGGCATGAGCCCTACTCAAAAAGAACCTGGGGTGAGAGACAGAAAGAAGAAAAAATGTTGAAGAAAAGCTGTCAGGCCATTAAGTTTCAGTATTAAGACTTAATGTATAATGTATATTTACACCATCTGCATCTTCTGAACTAATAATATCTAAATAAAGTGAAACTTTCTATTTCAGAGTTCAAAAAAGGGCCATGCTGAAAAACAAAGGTTTTACTGTATTTCACAGAAAAGTCACATAGTTTTACACCAAATCTGTCATGACATATATGACATATATGTCATAACATATACAGAATAACTGCAGAGAGAGATAATATCTCCTATTAAACCAAAATATATAGCTAGAGGAAACAGACACACAAACAGGACACATAAGCCTTTCTACTGAATGAAGTGTTGGCAACAAAAAAATGCATGTTGGAACACACTGAGCAACTGCTTCTGCCAACACACCAGAGTACAGAGAGTGGGCTGGGACCACTGGCAGTCCACTGGCTTTCAATCAGAACACAGTGGAGGTATTTGCTCTGATCTACAAACAGGAAAGTGCTTCCAGTCTCTGTATTTATGTGTGGCCTCTGCAAGAAACTGTGCAATTGTGAGACTACAACCTGGCAACATTTTTCTATTTTATATTTACATTAAAAGTTTATATGAGAAAATTATTCCCTGTGTATAAACACTGTTTAGGACTATCAGAACTAGTAGTACCCATGATATAATAATGTCTTTTCTTATGTGGATATAATTGATGAATAAATTACACTCCTTCAACACACATCTTGTGCCTCTGGTCCACAGTCTTCCCTAGTTTTCTACATCATTCTGGATAGAATTTCACTGCTCTCAGCAGTTGTGCATGGCAGTCATGGAGAGTACAGAAACATTTCTGTGTGAGACTCAGAACCAACTGAAATAGTGACTCAAAGAGGACCCATCTTCTTTGGGAATCCTGTACAAGTCATAAAGAGTTAAAGGACTATCCAAAACCTTTGGTGCAAACAGAGTTCACTGCCTCTATGCCTTTAAAGGAAAATCATACAAGCTACTACTACTCCCCTTTACTATCTGATGGACATGTTACAGAGGCCTAACTCCTGTCAGAAATCTCTGGAGATGGGAGCCTCTCCTGTCATGGCTTTATCTTTTCTAGATGGTAAACTTGGTTTTCAAGTACATTTCAAAGAATTTCCATGGCTTTGGACAGATGCCAATTTGGCAAGAGATTTCTGCAGATCTAATGCAAAGTGAAAAAAATCAGCTCTTTGAGGTCATTGCCAGCTGGCTGAACTGGTAATAACCTTTTGGTCACAGGAGAAAACATCCTGGAGCCAGGTGAGTTGAGATCAGAAGGGCACAAAGGCCATCTTACACATCCCTTCCTAAGCTGCAGTTTGTAGACCTCAGAAAAATGTAGCTGACAGCTAAGAAATTCATGGATTTCTTACCATCTCAGCCAAAGAGAGGCCACATTTTTGGGAGGGCTGTGAGAATCCCATTGCAAAGTTTTATTGACATAATTTACAAGGTGCCTTCACAGCAAGTGCAGTCTAAGGATGATGACTCAGCTTGGGACAGATGTGAGAGTCCTGGAAACAAAGAGCTGTTCCAGAAAAAAGGGCATGTGCAATATTCTTAGCATATGTTTCATGAAACTACAAGGTCTACATGTTTGCTTCGGAGGTGGGTAAATGAGGAAAACAAAGTGGGAAGGGTGGGAAAGAAAAATGGAGCTCTGTGAAGTGCTAAAATGAAGCCTTAGGCAAAGAAACCTGGGAGCACTTGTTGCCATTCTTGTTCTTTTCTCAACATGCTTACGTACCATCTGTCCTCAAGGAAACCGTTTATCTTAATTTCAACAAGTTAGTGGAAATCCTAACCACAGAGATGGTACTGGAGAAGGGAAGCAGACTGTCAGGCATATTTCTGGCTGAGCAGGTGTCAACACTGTCACTCTTCTGAGAGAGTGAACTGAAGTCTGTACTAAATGCTCTGCTAAAGTGATCTTGCTGAATTGCAACGGTTCAACAACTCTAAGTTACGCCCTGGAGAAAGAGCAGTTAATTTACTCAATTAATTCTTGGCAATTATTCTAGAGTCTGTCCATCTTTCAAAGACATTGGTAACTAAGCATACGAATAAAGCATGGGTAAGACCTTTTGTGAGACTTACAATTAAAAAACCAGGGGTACTGTCTATTTTGGAAAAAATCTAGTACTGGAAAAAATTGTAGAGTATTTGAATCTCCAGGGTTAGTGTTACTGGTATGGTACTACTGCTTCCACCTGTGCTTCATGTGGTACTGGTCAAGTTATCAATCACCTAGCTGATATGTTATTTCTATATTATTTCCACTCCTTTCTTGGCCACAGCTTCCTTATACACTTAATTTTTCTTCACACAGCAAAACTCTAGCAACATTTTATACATCACTGGCAGGACGCTTCACACTATTTTTTTTTTCCTGCAAAATAATTGTACCAGAAAAGGTACATATTTTAATGTAATTTATTACCTGCTAACAGAAGAGGAATTTTTGTAAAAGGATGATAAAGAATCAGTCAAACAGATCTTTCTGATACACAAATTAATATGAACATGTGTTAGAAATAATGCATATGTGTATATGTGCATCTTGGTAAGAAAAATAATAAGCAGCATTTTTATCTGATCAAAACTTGAACAAACAATGAGCTGAATGAAATTTCTCCTAGTGAATTGAACTTCAAAGAGTTTATGGTGAGTAAGAACTGTTTTATGACTGACTAATTAACAAGAACTGAGAGTGAAAATATATCATTGTTCTCAGAGTAATCCTGCTGGGAAACTTTCAATTAACTAAGCTTTGCAAACGCGCCTTTCTAATTGATAGTGGGTAGGCTGAATTTTGTATCAGGCATTATTTTTAAGTGGTATTGCCTAGGAGTGAAGCAATTTTTGGAGTGCTCAACAGAAATTGTATAGATCTGTCTTTTGCACAGGGGAACAACAGATCCAAGGCAAAGATATCTAACCTGACTGAACTTTTTAGAGCATAACCTGATAGAATATTTAAACCAGCTATAATATAGATAGCATTAGAGCCACCCAGAAATTTTTAAAGGAACAAATTTTATGAGGTCCAGTGATCCTGAAAAAAAAAAAGGATTTGAGTACTATCAGCAAGGCAAGATGCCAACAGTATTTATAGCTGACTTGTTTAAGAAAAGGTGACTTGTGTGAGGATAGATGAGCATCACACCAGGAGAGAGGAGGGACAGCAGATCATGTTACTTATTTCCCAATATTGGATATTGACGATAATAGTCTGAACATTACACCCCATCACCTATATGTTTGCACAGAATGCAGCCAGGACTTTTGGCTTGTGTGTGTTTATAAAATTGACAACATTTTGTTGCAGGGCTTTTTTTCCCCCAAGGTGTGTGTGTGTGTAAAACAACTTCCAGATTTTCCAGCAGCCTAAAACACAGCATGTTTATGACCTTCTTTTAATAAAGACATCTGGGAACTTGAACATACTACTCAACTGGAAAGCATTCTCTGTAAGCCAAAGCTGCATCTACCAATGAGATAAGCATCCAGTCCAATATTACAGATCATACAAAGGAATGTTTGCCAGTGCACTGGTCTACTGTTCAAGTCCTTTTGTGCTGGTCTTTCTTATAGTTGAGAAGATTTTTTTATTGACTTGTGTGATGTCACTTTTCCAAAACATTTTTGACATTCGAAATAAGGACAACATCCAAATGTCAGTCATAATATTTTCAGCAGATGAACGAAACATTTTTCTAACCAGAGAGCCACTAGTTGGCAGAGGGTGCTCTGTCCTTGCAAATATACGTCCCAAGTGAGATAACCTGGTGACAAGACCTCTGGAAATCCATAGACAAATGTAGGTGAACTGAAATACAGAGTAACTGTTTTGAAATCCATTAAAATGATTTAACCCTCAGGATGGCAGAGGTAAAATGAGAGATTTTTCTATTCA
Organism: Edolisoma coerulescens; assembly: GCA_013397115.1. Classification (NCBI taxonomy): domain Eukaryota; kingdom Metazoa; phylum Chordata; class Aves; order Passeriformes; family Campephagidae; genus Edolisoma; species Edolisoma coerulescens. The sequence continues at coordinate 3,811,066 of VWZW01002957.1, read as the reverse complement.
CTGATTAAGAACTTTGACCACTTTAACCTTATCCCAACTGAGAGAAATACATACCACACTGGGCATGTTAATTAGTGAGAAACTCAGTTTAGTAATTGTAACACCACTTTTACAGAGACTTAATTGAACCCTCTCTTCTTAGTTGTTACCTGATCACACAAAAGATAAATGTGACAAGAAAATGTAAAAAAATATTAAAATCTTCATGTATAAGATATATTATGCAATTGGATAAAATTTCTTTATTTATTATATTTCTAGTTCTGGTGTTTCATTTACAGTTTGGATTTAGGATTTAGGATAAAAATGCAAAAAATTCTGTTGCTGAGATTTAGTGTCAGAATGTCAGACTGAAATGGTCCATACAAAATAGTACTTTTTTGACTAGTTCTGAAATCAGTAGATGAGAGAAATCAAAAAACTAATTTATTTAAGGTGATTAATGTGGTATGTTCAGAACAGGCTTTCTAAACTCACAAGATAAAACATGTGTTCTGGGATTGAAATCTTTTTGCTACTTAGATACCCCTGTCCCTCCTGATGGCTGATAACATTATCTTCCTTGTCACTAGTTTTTATAGCCTGTATATATTTTCTGATTCCTTCTTTCTGTTATCTCAAAAACAGGGTCCATGTCCATATCTTGCACTACAATGTTTTTAAGACCAGAGCTCTTTATTTTTATACACATTTCTAAAAATATGTCCAGTAGAGAGGTTTAATCTAGGTGAGATGACCAGATGAATATGTTATAGAGTGGTAGCAAATACTTTGGTGTCATTCAGGCTTTTAAAAAGTCAGAAATCAAAGTCAGACAGTGTTGGAACAATAATATTGCACAAAACCACCAGGCTCTCTTCTGATGGCACTAAGAAACTCAGTTTCAAAGATGCCAACCCTAGTAAAACCACATTCTTTTGCTTGGTAATCCAGGCTGTATCTATTACAGCATTATAAACTGCTTTGAACTCTTACTGAGTTGGAGTCTTTTAAAGGTCTACATTTCCAAAGGGCAAAGAGATAAAGTTTCCATTAACCAGTCATGAACTTCTGAGTTTTCAAAGTAAGAAAACAAAGCTTAGGATCAACTTTTGTCTACAACCACAATCTTTTTACACAAATGGTAGGGGTTTTTTTTTTCAATCTGGTGTGGAAATAAGTGCAGATAAAAAATAAAATTAGTCATCTTGGAACTATGCAAGACAATTATAAAGACTAGGGTTCTATTTTGTTTTACATCACATCTGGATTGTCACTCATGAATTAACATATCTAGCTTCATTTCATTTCATTTCATTCTTTTAGCAGATACAAATGGTCTCTAATTTCCTGACTCAAAGCATACTAAAATCAATGACAGTTTTAAATAAAAGGAGATGATTTTACTCACTTATCTTTTGATAAGAGGTCATTCTACTCACTTATTAAAAAATACATTGACCACATGAGGTGATAAATCCTAAAAATATCTAGATAAGATATAGATTCCTTATTCAAGTTGGAATTTTTAAGAAGTTGAAAGCTCATCTCATACACAGTGAAATTCTAGATTCCAGACCATCCTTTGATTCAGAAGAACTGGGACATGAGTTCTATGTCAGGACTAGAGTGAGAGCAATCCTTCCATACTACTCTGAAAGTCCTGTAGAAACATGAAAGTTCAAAATCAGTGGCAAAAGATCCCCTACTCCAAACCAAAAAATCCATTTTTATTTTTAAAAAAATGTAATAATATTTTTAAAATTAGGGTGGTAGTTGGTCATATTGAGTTTTGAGTTTGAAGCAAAGTGGGATCTGGTTGGGCAGGACTTCTTTTGGCAATGGTGAATTGCCAGAAGTTGTTTAAGTTGTATATGTGATCATAGAAACACAGTTTTCTGGCTTTAAGCAGTAGTACAGCAATTGCAATTATGAATGTTGTTTCTGCTTTAAGGTCTTACGGAGACTGGGATCTAGGAGGCAGTCAAAGGTGGAAAGCACTGGTGATTCTCCATCTCATTTTTAGCTGATTCAATGCAAGGATTTGGTAATATCTTCCTTCCTTTCTTTTCTAGTGACCCTACCCTTGTGCATTTCTATTTGCTTGAGAAACTGCCAGATGCAATGTTTTTCTTCATTTTCTCTAGTCCTGGGAAAAACATGATTCATGATTCACTGTTTTCCCTTCCCATCATATATCTTTTAACAGACCCTTGATCTATTCAAGGTCTCCTATGACCTTCTATTTATCTTATTTTTTTACCTGTTTCTCTGAGTCATTAAGATATGCATTCTTAGAAATCTGATCACCAGAAATCTCTGCATTGCTTTTGGATCACTGCCTTTTACATTTATTAACTATAACTAATGGGAAGAAAACTTCTTGATTTTGGACCACATTTGCTCTTTCTTTGGCTTTGTCCATTTTGTTGCTTTCAAAGAAAGCAAAATATTCATTTTGTTCCTTTCACACAGAAGAAAAGGAGATAAAAAGGGAGTCGCTCCAAACCCTCAGATGGATGTCACAAAAAAGTGCCAACTTTTGAAAGAAAGGATCTGAAATATTTTTGGAACGCAATCTATGGCAGAATGTTTAATGGTAAATGCTGATAATTATCACTCAAAGAAAATTCTGGTTATCCTGAAATTACAGATTAATAATATTAGCAAACATTGACAAGGTGCATGGCAAATTAGCAATAAATGAGCAATAAAAACTGCAATTTATATTAGAGATTTTGTCCTTAAGACAATCTATCTATTGTTTGTGCATATGGTATTTGTAGAGATGATTTTTCCACATAGTCAGAAGAATTGTAATCACATTAAAGAGAAACATTACCAATTAACTACTGCAGGGAAGAAACTGAGAAGGCATAGAATTTTATTGTGCACACTCTTTAAATATATGTTTAGTTTGTTGTGCACAAAAAGTGCTATAGGATCACCTAAATTATATTACGAACCTACTAACTCTTTGCTAGTCACTCTAATAATTACTGGTAAGACCAGTCTTAGTTAATAATTTCTGTGTGAGGAAAGAGTACATTTGGAAGAGCCTAAGGAAGAAGAGCGAGGAAACCTCCTTTAATACTTTGTCCTCCCTTTGTGTAACAATGACTCTTCAGATTGCATTCCCTTAGCCCCCCAGTATGAAGAGCCCTCACATTTTTTCTCATTTACAGAATTAATATAAAGGTTGAATATAGTTCCACATAGAGGAACCAATTATACCATAGTTTCTTAAATGCTGGCTTCAGCATTAGAGAAAAGTAGAGACATTCTGGACCCTTCCCTTCTGGATGTGAATTTCCACATCTGCTTTACATTCCACCAGGACTGTTTTCATAGCTGTTTAAAGTAGGTTGCTGAAATTACCTGGATTAAAAGCAGTCCTAAGGGATAGTTAGCGTATAGTAGAAATGCTATAGGATCCAGATAGCTTGTAATTTAAGGATTTAAAGCCTGTGCATAGTTTTCCTAAATCACTATACCAATCTTCTCTTTATGATTTTTATAATATTCAGTTGTCCTCTCCCTAACCATGCATTAGAATATGGTGTTGTGACTTCAGTGGAAGAGCATCATAGTGCAAAAGTCATCCCCCAAAAGCAGCAGTAGGATAGCTCAAAATTAGCAGATGTTTTACCCACAGATAATCTCCTGACTTCTTTGTAGCACAAGGAAAGCAGGACGCGGCTTTGTGCGGGTAGTCGAGCCGATGCATTTCACAAGCCTAGCACTAGGGATTAGGCTAATCCCCTGGCTACCCTAGAAAGTGCTCCTCGGTGTTAACAACAGTGGGATAGCACATGGACCCAGGGCAGTGAATCTGCCCCTACACCACACTCACAGGCTCAGGGTTTTGCTGAAATTCTTGAAAACTCTGCCTTGTAGTCTTGTCTACTTGGATGGCTACATAGCTACCGTTTCCACAAATGTTTTGGCTTGTTAATTCAGTCTACATAAAGAAACTCACTATTACCCCCTTTTAAACTGAGAAATACAGTTATCTTGTGTACACAGCTGCCGAAGCTAATTCCCTACGGACCTAGCTTTCCCTATGGACCTTATTGTCCAATCTGTTGCTATGTACTCTGCTACAGTGTAACTTTAGGATAAGGCGAGTGTTAATGCTCCTTTTAAGGAGTTCCGGTTACATTTCTTGTTCTTTTAAAACAAAGATGAATAGAGCATCTGAAAAGCATAGAAAACTTTACTGGATTAGAAGCTTTGGCTTTGTGTGTGTATTTGTGCATGTGTGTGATCACTCTTCTTAAATGACTGTAAGAATGATCTTTAATTTCTCACTAAATCAAAGTTAATTGGAAATGTAGAAGAGAGATTTTCATAATATGAGAAGCACTAACAGCAAAGCAAAATTCTAGGTACTCCAAATTTCAGCCAATATCGGTCCTGTTCATGTTATAGCTAAATGAGTTCTCCTACCTAACAGAAAGATATTGACAAGATTAGAGTGGAAAACATCCACTTTGCATTTTTATCTTTTCTAATCTGTTGTCTGATATCAAACAAGCATGACAGATAGCTAACCTAAGTTCAGCAAAGTCAAAGGAAAAGCTTAATTTTAAATTAATGAATGTGTGATCAGAATTTATGTCCTTCACAGAGATTAACAATTTATTTTTTTTTTCTGGAAGAATGTTATAATTAAACTAATTTTCTAATTTCAAATTAGCAGAGAAGTTCCACAGGAATGAAATTTATTTTGTCTTTTACTTTAAGCTTTCTTGCTTATTTTGGCTGGTAACATCACTTTTGTCAGCATTAATTGCACCTAACACATGAACATTGGCATATGATATTATTCTACCTCTGGCAAAGTGTGAAAAAAATACCTAAAATGTCCAAGCGATAATCACATATTTTACACATTAATAGTGCTGATACTTAAATAACATTGAACTGATTATACTGGGTCTGGCTGGGTTGACATTCTTCACAGCAGCCCATAGGGTGTTGTACTTAGCATTTATGACTACACCACTTCTGGTATCACACCGAAGTCTTGGTTATTAGTGAACAGTCTTTATAGAGACTTTATGCTTCCTTTTTCTGATTCTGCACATGGGGACCCCACCCCTGCCTAGGGAGTGGAAGGGTGGAGGCAAGAAACAGCCTGGAAACTGGGATAAGGGAGAGGGGAGGGAGGTGGAGAATTGTCTTACAAAGAGTCTGTTGCCTGGAGGCTGACTGGCCATTTGTCTGCTTGTGAGAGGTGATGAATGATTGCTTTTGCAAGTGCTTTTACCTCTTTTCTTTGCTTAGTATACAGTCTTTATCTGAAGTTTCTATCTGAGGTTTTTATCTGAAGTTTTCTTACTTTTACTTTTCCTGTTCTTTACTCCATCCCATGGTAGGCAGGGGTATGCTGGGCGTTGAGTGAGTGACTTTGTGTGTGCTTAATTTCTGGGCCAGGTAAGCCCACCAGTCTTATCTGTATTTCATTTTGTGTTAATTATGTCATTCTAAGCAGTCATATTAAAATTAAATTAATATTCAAAATACATGCACAATGGAAGCAACAAGATACAATCTGAAAGATCCGTGGAAGTAAATATTCCTAAACTCACTTCAAAATAAAGCTCTGCTCATTATAGTACTCAGAGCTGGTCTGGTTTTAGCAAGAACAAAACAAGAGATAAATCAATCTCATCTCTTGAAAGTAGCTCCTCTTTTTAACCTCTAGATACTCTCGTACATGAAATAGCTATCTCAATAGAAGGCAATAATGTGCAATGGAATAGGTGTTCTAACATTACTCAAATCCTAATGTTCTCAGACTTACTGTGATTTCATTTATGTCTTAGCAGAGCACTTAATTCTAAACACCCTATTACTTTATACATAGCTGGTATTTTTGGGGATGATATCAATGTAATATTAAGCAACAGGAAAAAAAGAAGCATTTAAATATATCACAAAATTGTTTCTACAATTTTAATTTCTACCACTACTCCAAAAAAAAAAAAAATTCTATCCCTTAATTTACAGGCCAACCTGGAAAATACCCAGGTTCTATACTTACTCATGCTGTACTAAATACATCAGACAACATGAGAAATATTTTTCTGCCAGATGTTTCTCTTATGCTTATTTAAATGCTGGCTTTAAGATAAATAGCAAAAAATCAATAGCAATTCAGAGGTATTTCCCTGATTGCTGATAAACCAAATCCAATATTCATAATGTTGAAATCTCAAAACTCCACTTTAAATAGCATATTCACTAAAGTGTTGGCTCTTTTTTATGCTGAAAAGAATTATTCAGAAATCAACTGCCTTTTAGAGTCTTGCAGGCTAAATCTTTGAAAGGATTAGGAGCTACTATGACTGTATTAGAAACCTTTTAAAAAATCAAAATAAATTATGGTATTTCTAGACAAGCCTGGAAATATGAATCATGTTCTTAAAAGGGTCATAATTATATTCATGTTAGGCCAAGAAACTGAATCAGAAAGGCAAGACTAAAGGATACCCAGTCCTCCAGTCTTCTGACATCTTTCAGAGTAGATTAAAAATTTTGCTTGCTGACCTCTTATTTTGGCTTGAGATCCAGCTACAACTTATTCCAAAATCTATTTAATGTAGGAAGGAGAGTGAAGGGCATTTCTTGATCATGAATCTTGGATGAATCAGTCACACAAAAGTACCTCTGGCCTATCTGTCTTGCCAGCCTCTCAGGCTGACAAAGCAAGGGCTGGTTTGTAAACCATTTATAAGATTTTGTTGAAAAACAATAAAGACAAAACAGATCCTTGGAGCTCCTCAAAAGTTCTGAGGCAGCTAAGTCATATTCTGATTAACAAACATTTAACCAGAATTACTTCCCAAACAACTGGATACTGCTACATGTGAATCTGATTAATTGTTCCGACTACTTGGAAACGAGTAATACATCACCTTTGTCTGGTCAACATGCATCCCAAATCACTGAGGAGTCGTACATCTCTAATCAATGCTGGCAACAATTCCTAAAGTTTTGAGTTATCAGCTCTCTGGGATTTCTGTCAGCTGCAAACCAGAAACTAATGCAATGATCACTGATATCCCAAAGCCTTTGTATATTCTACACTGATTCTGTTCAACTGTGGGTTACTCCTGAAGGCCAAGATCCATCTGACTAAAACTGGCCGAGAAGGCCTAAAGATCTTCTTGTATTATAGGAAATTATTTGCTAAATTCATTAAGTAATGTTCCTGTTCTACTCAGCAACGGTGAAAATAGCCACTAAATATTCTGCTTCAGGAAACAAATATCAGAAAGCTGTTTATCAACTGTGGGGGTCTTTGGAGAATAATGTAGGAAATACGATCAATGAGGGAAGACCGAAGAATTTGCAGCTCATAATCCACAGAAAATGAGAGAACATTCAATAGCTGTACTCAAATTTTTGTGCCAACCATGCCCCAATGGCAGAAATAATTGTTCCCCTAGTTTACTGAGCAGACAGAATCTTGCTAAGCAGAGATAATAAAGTAGATAGGGGATTTACAAAGCAATTTCAACTATTAGAATTTTTCTAAAGTTGAAAATAACTAATTCTTAGTATAGTTCTGCCTTTATTCTTAATGTAAGTATTAACCAGGCAAGTGTTTGCATGTATGACCCCTTGAGGTTTCTTTTAACCTTATTTTCTAACTGTTGAAATAGTAAAAATGGATTAAGGCTCTATTTCAGGAGCATCTTAAATCGGAATTTCATGATAAAAAGAAACTATTTAAATATTATCCTTTACTCTGAAGTCAACTACAGCCTAATGATACCAGTAACAGCTGTAAGTTCCATAGCTCAAAGAGAACCAAAACAGAAGAAAATAGTTACTTATTTAAGTATTTTCTAAGATTGCTAGTTCTGTTTTTATGACAGAACCCTACTTTCTCTACTACTTAATACATAATTCGGCTGTGTCATTCTTTGTCACAATAATTGAAGATATTGTTTAGTTAAACTAGGAAATCAATCCCTATTGTGTAACACTTTCATGAACAGGTCACATACAGCAGAAAGAAAAGGGAAAAAGCAGGCAGACATGACTAAAAGGGCAAAAGAATAGTTACTAGAATTGATGATAATTTATATGGCCTTACTCTCAAGAAAGTACTTTGAAAATTTCTTAAAGCTGAGCAGCTTTCACCCTTGGGCTGAAGAAAAGAGAGTTCACATGGTCTAAATCAGCATTTGCATTTGGATCAAAAGCACATTCCCAGAAGTACCCACACAGAATTCCTTGGTTCACATCACTGAATAGCGTTGGAACACGTGAACTCGATTTGTCTCAGGTGTAACTGAACCATTTCTGTACTCTGCTTCTCACTGGTCTGTGCTGCTGTGCCTAATGGTTGCTCAGTTCATGGGCCTAAATTAGAGCTGGCCAAAGTTAAATATAATGATCATATAACAGATTCAGGATTCTCAAGAGCGTTTTACTCAGCAAATTGGCCCTTATTTCTCCATACTGCTTTCACGTATGGATGCACATGCAGAATCCCTCCTTAGGAGGTACAATTTGGCCTAGTGCACTCCACAGTCAACATTCCTCTGTTGATCCTTTTTCTTGCCTTTAGCTCACCTCCTGATACATGCCCTGCAGAGTCCAGCGTGCCCATGATCAAACACCATCAGGTTCTTCATCCTCAGGCAGGATGAAAAAAAGTGGGGGAAGCAGTAAACGCACAGACTCTGAGAAAAAAGTTAGCTGCTTTTTTTTTTTGCCCTTTTTTTTTNCCTCCATTGTGTTGCCTTTGGGATGGAAAACACTATGAGCATTTTTTATATATATATATACACATATATACATATATATACATATATATATAAAACAAATTAAATTCTATATCAAAATAGTAACTTTATTAAGAATTAATATAGTTTTATTTGATTCATAACCTCAGAAATAATAGTCTTTCATCTCATTCT
>VWZW01002957.1:3711116-3801271 GCA_013397115.1 Edolisoma coerulescens | reverse complement strand
GGATTTTTTCTGTTTTGTTTCTTTTTTTTCCAAAATAAGAATGGAAGCAAATAAAATAATCTGATTTCACTGTTTAGGGGGGAGTGGAGAGAAAAATAGAAAAAAAGAAAATGATTTCTCCCTTTGAATTCCATGGAAGCTATTATTACTTGCAAAGTTGTCTCTCATAATTACATGCTCATTTTCTGAGAGCCATAATATCCCTTCCCAGCAGCCAGCTGAAAGCATCCTAGATGCTACACAAAATGTTTGCTTTTATTAAACCCATCATGGATCCTCTGGCCTCTGGTATTACACATTTGCTTATCAGCCTTAAAACGCCAAATGATTTTTTATTGCACTTATTTGTCTTAAAGAAATGTTGTAGATGAACTTATATTATGAGCTCTTTGTTGATATAGCTTGAGCTATATACCTATGTTGAAATATAGTATTCTTTTTAGCTCAGAGGTAACTATTTTTCCTAGAAAAATAGAAAATAATTTCACACAAAACTGCAAAAGTACAACCCCTCCCCCCCGACCTCAATATCATGCATTACATCAAAGAATTCAAAATATTTCTGTCATCAAAACAGCTGCTGAAGGTGAGAAACACTGAAACTTCTGAGAAATGCAGTAAACTGTATTTGATGGATTGGGATTTCTAATTGTTCTTTGGAACAAAGGTCTGACTTTTATTTATATAGGTTTAGTGCTTTGAAAAACTGGGCCCCAAATCCAAGCTGTGTATTCCAAAGCTAGAATTTCTGGTTAAAAAAAATTTAAATATAGGTGAAAAATAGAAGACTAAGTGTAGATAATTTATGTAGCGGTGCATTGTGTTTATGTAGCAAGGCTTTGGTGGCAGAGGGGGCTGCAGGGGTGGCTTCTGTGGGAAAAGACAAGAAACTGCTCCCACGTCACCCAAAGCCATTTTCAGGTAGCTCCAAGATGGACTCGCTGCTGCCTGAAGTGAGCCTACCAGAAGTATTGGTAGTGCCCCTGTGGTAGCAGAAATAAAAAGGGCAAAAAGTCTTGCACAACAGGATCTGGAAAAGAGGAGTGCGGAAGTGTAAGAGAAACAGCTCTGCAGACATAGTGGAAAAGAAAAGGCAGGAAGTGCTCCAGGCACTGGAGCAGAGATTTCCCTGTGTTCCTGGGAGAAGACCCTGGTGACACAGGTTATCCCCCTGCAACCCACTGAGGTCCATGTTGGAGCAGGTATCCACCTGTAGCCCATGGAGAACCTGGTGCTGGAAAAAAGCTGCAGCATGTGGAGAGACCATACTGGAGCAGGCACCTGGCAGGAATTAGCCTGGAGGAGGAACTCCTGCAGAAGCAGGTTTTCTGGCAGGGCCTGTGACCCCCATGGGTCCCCACAGAGTTAGCAGTTTGTTCCTGAACTACTGCACCCCATGGAAAAGACCCACACTAGTGAAATTACTGAAGTACTGTACCCTGTGAGAGGGACCCCTCACTGGATCAGGGGTGGAGCAGGAGGAGGAAGGAGTGACAGAAGTGAATCTTCATGAAATTCCTCTTCCCTGTTTCTGTATGCTGCTCAGGGAAGGACAAAGAAGTATTGGGAGCAAAGTTGAGTTTGGGAAGAAGAGAAGGGTAGGGGGAAAGTGTTCGTAGATTGTTTTTGTTTCTCTTTATCCTGCTCTGTTACAACTAATTAGTAATATATTCAATTAATTTCCCCTAGGCAACTTTGCCTTTCCCATAACAGCAATAGGTAAGTGATTGCCCTGACTTTGTCTCAACCTATGAACATGTCATTGTACTTTCTCCCCATCTCCTGATGAGGAGGTGTGAAAATGCAGCTTGACGGATGCAGCCAGGCAAGTTTAACACATCTCGACTGGAAAGGTTTTCAATTGTCTATTTGCTATGTGCTGTTGTCAATTAAAAATGTAAACTTCTTCAGAAGATTTACTAGAAGCTTCCAGAGCATGGCATAGATTGCCTTTAAGAAGTCCCCAAATTCCTTACTGAGAAAAAAAGAAACAAACCTCAAAACAAAGCAAAACATGAACTTTAACGTGGTAATAGACAAGAAGGAATAAAAATAGTTATTAAACTATTACTTTCCACCTGGAGACTCTTTAGGGTTTAATCCAGGGAATGATAGGCCATAAGATGGGAGAGAAAGAGCTGAAACTGAAGGACACGCTAAAGTGAGAAAGAAAAGCACTTTGAGATTGTGTCATTTTAGAAAAAGGGAAAATAAATGAAGTACTTATGTTTTGATTTGAAAAGGAATTGAAAAAGCTCTGTTTAGAGAAGCTGGGGAATGGAATCACTGAGAAATAATTTGAACAAGTGTGAGAGAAACACAAATAACCTTGCATAATCATGGAAAATATTAAGACTCTAAGACTGATGAGAGAGGGAGCAGGTGGAAGGAAATTGAATAGGCCAGGGAAGCCAATCATTTTAGTATCAGCATTTATTATGATTTTACACACTGTGATTACATTTATGAATTTAAAATTTGGTAACTATTATGATTTTTTGAAATAGCATTATGATGATACAATGATAAATAACAGGAATGACTCTAGGAAATTAGAAAAAAATAGTTTAAATATTACTGACATTTGATTTCTTGGCTTTAAACACCTGAACACTGCAAAGTCTTGCAGAAAAGGAAATTTAGTATTACATATCATAAACTTGAAGAAGAGGAAGCATGTAAACTATTCATGCTAAAATACAACCAAATCAAACGATTTTCATGTAAGTACAGGGATTTGGAATAAGAAAAGAAATCCACTGTCTTTTAGATTTGATTGCAGAGAAAAGTTTCAAGAAAGTGCATAAATAATGATTTAAATTATTTTATTGCCAAAGATTAGGAGACCAAGCATGATCATATTTTCATGAAGTATTTCTCTTTGTTCTATATTAACATGTACCTTATGAGCGTTCAATGTATGATGCTTTCATAAAGCACTCCAGGCAGTCTCTACTACAGATAGAGATGAAAGGTGATCCATCTCAAGATAGTTTTGCAAAAAAATTTGTTTGTAAGACTTAAATATGCTGCCTTTCCAGGAAATTTTATCTTTGTCATGGTTACAACATCCTTCCTAGTTTGTCCTTCTTGTCATGCCTACTCAGCTGCACAGTGACTAAATTTGCTTAAGGAAGTGCCAATCTCCCCTGTTTCAGAGCCCTGCCCTTGGCAGTTGAAGCTGCCAGGACATGGCAAACGTCTGGCCATCCTTCATGCTGATCCCGTTCCAAATGTGATGTGTATCAGACTGGTTAACAAACCAGATGTAATCCGTCCCTGGGATTTTCACATAGATTATATTGGTTACACTGGAGCAGTGGTAACAGAAAAAATGTCCCTAATAAAAACCCAAGCTGGAAACAGCACTGTTACGTGGGTTGAAAGGTTCTCATTGCAGATTTTTAAGAAAAATCATGGGGATTTGGAGGGGCGGGGGAAAGTATTTGTATTACAGGAAAATATTTTTTCATGAATAAGCTGAAAAATGAAATATTCTAGCTAAATACCAAACTCTGTACAAATTTTGTGAAAGCTGTAGGCTTTCTTCCTGTTTTCTTTGTTCCCAGAACTTTAGCTGGACTGTTTTTTTACCATAATACAGAACTGCCAAGGAAGCTTAAAAATCCTCTCTTGACAAGTTTAGTCAGAACTATTGCTGACAAAATATGTGTTTTTAAAAAAAAATGTGAAATTTGCTGAGAATTTTTTTTTCTGAGTCAGGGAAAGGTCAGGAATTGAGAATCCACATCTCCATCAGTGGTGAAATAGCACTGTAGGTGGACAAAATTTGGAAAGATGTTTGCTTTTCTTTGTCTAGGTGTTTGTCAGGAGTTGAAGACGTTTATAGTTTAGTAACAATTTGAAATTTCATTAGCAGCTTTTAATGCATTTTAGCCTTTTAAATAATTGCTTTCGTAGTTTCTGATTTATGTGAAACACTGCAATCTTTACAGAGCTCACTGGCTTCTGATGCTGCTTGTCCTATTAACCATAAATTGCATATTCAAATTATGCAATCCTAACCATTTAGTTCTGATACTGCTCCAGCTAATGAAATATCTGCTCATGCTTGGGCATCTCCTGCTAGCAGGGAAAGGTATATTTCTCTCCAAACCACCTGCAGGCCTATTCAGTCACAGTTCATGGATAGCTGCATTTGTCACTATGCTGCAGCTTCTTATTTTTTCTTTGCCTCACAATTTCCATCTCGGAAGATAGGTTATATTTCTTTCAGCTATTATTTTAATGGCTGTCATTAAGTGCTTTGGTAGTGCTTCCTTAGGCTCTGTCTGTAATCAGTGAAGAAAGGTTTCTCCAGAGAGTAGAACGGGAGCATTTGTATCAGGTGCGGTTCAAAATGCTCTGGGTGAACCCTCTTCACTTTTCTGGGGAAACTGAGTGGGATGAATACCCTGGAGGATAAAATGTTGTTATCAGTCTATTATTAAGCAATTTGCTTCAAGTTTGTTTGTTCCACCATCCCATCTTGAAAATTAGTTTGGAGGTTTGGTTTGTTTCTTGCTTTTGTTTTTGTCTCCCGGCTAGCTCTTCTGCTTCTTTCAGTATTTCTCCTTCCTCGCAAGATGATTTGTCTGATCACATTTTTCCTTTAGCTCATATTTTATGCTAGTAAACCATTTTGAGACCACCTTTGTCACAACAGTATGAGAACTGTTACGGGAATTGTCCATAACAGCTATGTCACAAAGCAAGCAGAATCATGCCCCTGATCCTAGTCACAGCCTCAGTCAAAATTGCTTTCTGGGAATATCTCAAGATCTTAGATACAAAACAGAGAAGCACTGGCAAGAAGACCTAATTACCTTTGGGTTGAGTCTGGGTTTTTTTGGGATGGGACACTGGAAAGGATAAGTCCAAGTTCATCTGATTCCTATAACACTGAATATTACTATTTAGATCCTAAAGGATGGGATGGCATCCAGGTGGGTCTAGACAGGTTCAAGAAGTGTGCTTATGGGAATCTCATGCAATTTGACAAGACCAAGTTCAAGGTGCTTCCCCTGGGTTGGGATAAGCCCTGGAATCAACACAGGCTGGAGAATGAACAGATGGAGAGCAGCCCTGCCCAGAAGGACTTGGGGGTGCTGGTGGGTGAGAGGCTGGACATGACCCAGCCGTGTGCACTCACAGCCCAGAGTGCCAACCGTGGTCAGGGCTGCATCCAAAGCAGCGTGGGCAGCAGCAGAGGGAGGGGATTCTGCCCCTCTGCTCTGCTCTGGTGAGACCCCACCTGCAGGACTGCATCCAGCTCTGGGGTACCCAAAACAGGAAGGATATGGACCTGTCGGTCCAGGGAAGTCCATGAAGATGATCAGAGAGATGGAGTAGCTCTCTTATGAGGAAAGGCTGAGAGAACTGGGATTGTTCAGGCTGGAAAGGAGAAGGCTTCAGGGTGACCTAACTGGGGCCTCCCAGTACCTGAAGAGAACTTAGAGAAAAAAGGAGCTGAAACTATTTAAAAGGGCATGTAGTGATAAGACAAGGCAGAATGGTTTTAAATTGAAAGAGAGTGGGTTTAGAATAGATATTAGGAAAAATCCTTTATTGTGAGGGTAATGAGGCTCTGGACCAGCTTCAAGGCCAGGCTGGGTGAGGCTCTAGTCAACCTAGTCTAGTTGAAGGTGACCCTGCCCAGAGTGAAGGGTTGGAACTAGATGGTCTTTAAGGTCCCTTTCAAACCCAAACCACTATATGATGATGATTCTATGAAATAATAGCTCCTCACATTTACAGTTATCCATTCAGGGTGTAAATGGTTCTTGAAAGACATACTGGCTACAAAAAATAAAATTGCCAAAATAGAACAAAAGAGAATGAAACCACTGTTTGGTTGAATGGTATATTCTGGATAACAGTATATGTAAAAAATGCAGTCCTAACTGAACAGGTATTCAATCATGTAAATCTTTTTAGGCATATGATAAGTATCAGTAATGTCACTCAAAAGATCCAAATCTATGTATGTCTAGACTTCGTACTGTGCTTTGGAGTTGCACAGAAAAAAATATTTCTTTTTGATTCAGTGAAATACCAGCAATTCTATATCAATGATTCTTTCTTTCTTATTATTCAAAGTAATCTCCTATTTGAGTGCGAGGGGATCCTGGTCATAATTTCTGGTTTCTTCTGTATTATGACTTTTCCTGTATTAAAGTTATTCATTGTATATTTTCTAGGAAAAAAATAATTTACTGTTTGTTACTATGTTTCTTATTTCCATATATTCAGTCCAGATTATTGTATTTGTATCTACAAAAATCAAATGTATTAGAAAGGTAGATTTTACCAGGTATTTCACATCAAATATGACACTAAACCAAATTTGTCTACTATTCTCTCCTCAGTTTCCTGCTTTTTTCTTTCCTTGTTCATTTTCCCTCTCTTCTTGTTTCTTTGCATCTTAAAAGGTCTGGTATATTTTTCAATATCCACTCCCATGGATTTGGTTAGTCATATACGAATCTTAAAATAAAAAGGAAAGAGAAATAATTTTGAGGTTTTTTATAAATCAGTGATAGTCACTCTTAGGCCACTTCTATAGATTGTTAAAATGTAGCAAAAACATTGAAAGGTTTTATAATACTTTTGTATGTTGCTTACAGAGGAAAATTTTGCCCAACATTATCTCGGAGGTTATAGTGCCCTCTAGTGCTACAGTTTTAATTTTTTTCCCCACTAGTTCTAAATGCCTAGAAGATAAATAAAATGACGTAATACTCAGGGATCTAAACAGTGTCCAGGAAGGACAGGGGGTACAGTAATAATCACGTGGAATAGTTATGAAAAACCACATGAGTGCTTATGAATTTAAGCGGCGCTTTCCCACATACCGCTTTTGGATGACAAAGGCCTTGGCACATTTGCTCTTACACAACCGTATGCCATGTCTAGGAAGCAGTAGTCTCTGTGGGAGAGGTTGAGAGGTGTCTGACAAACCTGAGAAAATGATTTGCCATATTCTTTTTGGCACCCCAGTGTCTGGGAGGGAAAATATTGCAACATTCTCAGTACCACAAACATTGTTTTGAATTGTTGCAGCTTTCTTTCATGCTGTTCACATGATGTCTGAAGGATGAGTTCAACGAGCATTTTAGAACTTTTTGTGTTAGCATCAGAGACTGGGGGGAAGCAAAGATGGACTACAACAGATTAGAACAATATGGGAAGGAAAAAGACTCATTGTGAAAGCAGAAAAATAAAATGTCTTTTAAAGGAAGAGAGTCAAAATTCCATTATCTACTGAAATAGGATTAACAGATTTTATGCAGTGAATGAAAAAGAAAGAAGGCCCATTTATTCACATTTTCTGTTTATGCACTGAGTTAGTGCTGCAAATCCTTCTTGCTACATATAGCCTTTGTAAATTTTGTCAAACTCTGCTGCGTTGAATATTACATGTATCCCTTCCTTTGGACTTTATATCACCATCAGTTAGCACAATGGCTTTGCGTTGTGGTACTTCTAACATTTCTCATTTTATGGTTTAACAACTTTGCCTGCAAAGAATTTTGAAGGAGGAGGATGATGATGTTTTTTATTATTATTATTAATCTTCCTTAATTTTCATTTATATGAGGATATTGTTGCTAGAATTTTCATCCGAGAACCTTCTTCCCTACCTCTGTTATTAATTTTCCTAAAATTATTCGCAGTTATTCAATTGATTCTCTGAGTTCTTTTGTTTAGTTAGACTTTCTTTTTGACTGGAAACATTTTGGTGATGGGTATACACTTTAGATAGTTAAATTATATTTCTCTCACCCTGGAGGTTTCAGCTTTCTTCTGTTCACCAGCACAAGTAGAAAAGTCTTACATGCACCTTTTTAGCAATGATATTTTTAATGAACGACAGTTCAAAGGTTTTAAACTTCTGAATGTAGATTCTCAGGTTTCATGAATTAGTAGAGTTGCTTGGTTTAGGTAGATAGCTTGAAATCAGAATTTATTTGGTTTAAGATTATTTCAAGCTGGGTTTTATCAAGAAACTGATGAGGAAATTTGCCTAATACGTGATATGTTTTGTGTCCTGTGTATTTCTGTGATGCTGCACATGAGACCTTCAGCATGACTAGAAGCTGGCTATCCAAATGTTATTAGTGAACAGGAGAAAAAGGAAAAGAAAATAAGAAAGAAAGGAAAGGAAAGGAAAGGAAAGGAAAGGAAAGGAAAGGAAAGGAAAGGAAAGGAAAGGAAAGGAAAGGAAAGGAAAGGAAAGGAAAGGAACTTCCTAACCCATCCCCCCTATATTTACACTGGTCTACTTTATCCTGTTTGATCTGTAGAGAATACAAGGGGCCAGGTACTGATCTGGAACAAGCTGCTTTAAAGTTCAGCATCTCAGCAGCCATACAGAACCAACAAAAAATTCACTTTCTACAAAAGCTTCTAGCTGTATAAAGCCTACAATTCCAAACCAGTGCATGTAGTTTTACACTGTCCCCTTCCTGGAGGGACGTTCCCCTAAACTGCTCTGTGTAACAATAACTAGACTTGTGTAAACTACTGTACATGGCATCAGCACCTACTTTTAAGGTATGCAGCAGTTTTCCATCTTGTTGGCAAAGCTGTGTTAAAGACCTGCTTTGAACTCATCACTCAGTAGAGGGTTGAGGAAAATCTCTTGTTTATGTGCATTTCTATTTAAGATTTATTTTCAGTTCTTCATTGTTCCTACTATATGGTATTTAATTTCATTCACTAGCACTTCCCTGAGTACCATCTGATGGATTTCATTGCTGCTTTTGCAAGACAGTGTGCCAGAAAAAAACATCTGGTTTTAAATGACAGTGAATTAAGCCAACTCTCTGATCTGAGTTCTGGGAGGCTAGAACATACAGCAGACAAGCCCTTTCCTTTTATGTATGTAGTGAAAAAGACATCTCTGTTTATTATTTGCTTTAGAAAAGCTATCAAAGTGTAAACAGAAAGTGTAATAAAATAATTTAAAAAAAAAAAAAGCAAAGAAATATCTAAATGTCACAAAAGCTCTTAATAACCCAGTGGTGACAGGAACCATTTGTGGTATTACCAGGAAGTGCAGTACGATGTACTTCAGCAACAGCTCAGTTTCCATGAGGCAGCAATGGCAATAGCACACAGTAACTTTTCTAACCCATGTTTTATTTACACACCGCTAAAGCAGCAAAATACTTGAGCCCCTAGTGTGTACAGAACCTGGAAGGTGCCCGTAAGACCAGGTGAATTTTACCTTATAGCTTAAAATCAAGACTTAGATAAGTTTATTCAATATATAAAAGGCTTTATGAGCATAGATTTGCAACTCTGCACTTTTTGCCTTCCCATATGGCTGCTTGCAATGCTCCACAAGGGGTTCGACACCAGTTTTGCTTTAAATGCTTCAGACACTTCTCAGGAAATCTGGAAGGAATCAGCACAGTGGGGTAATCTTATCCTAGGACCAAAGTTAAGGTCTTTTTTTTTTTTTCTTCCCCCTCTTTTCCTCTCCTGGTGGAAAACTAGAAAGAGAATGAGTTGGATTTGTGATGGAAATTCAGTTTTGGAGGCTACAAATACTACTTTGAGAAGCATTGCATTAAAAAGAATATGAAGAGTGAGGCAAGGTTGAGATTTTTTGAAAAATATATTCTGGTGATTGTGGTAGAGAGATTTTCATGGGAAAATCTAGAATAACTGTTCTAAAATGGGCAGTAAAAATAAATAAATAAGGTTACAAATACAAGAGGCTTTGCTTGAATTTGCCACTAGCACTGGAAAAGAGAGAAACAAACAGTTTTTTCAAAAGTTTGGTTTCCCTACAACTCTGATTTAGATAGGCATTTGAGTCTATTATAATGTTTTGAAGAACTTTGTGGTCTTGTGCAGTTGAGTAAGTAGATTATTCTGGAAAAGATCATGAAGCTTGTAAGTAGACTTTACAATATCCATCATTATAAAGGAAATTTTTCATTGGTAAATGTGTAACACGGACACAAGAGGTTCCCCAACAGGCTGAAAAATATAAAAAATATTCTACTCTGACAAAACAAACCAACCAAAGCAAACAGCCAAGAAAGAAAATAAACAAAAACCCAAAAAGACACCACTACTATGCGAACTCCTCAAATTTTTAACTCTTTGAAAGATATTTATAGGTAACAGTATTACAGGCATTATAATAAACACTTCAGTTTCAGTAAACGTCTCCCAGGCACTCACTTTGTGGTGGGTTGACCCTAGCTGGATGCCAGGTACCCACCGAAGCCACTCTATCATTCCCCTCTGCAACTGGACAGGGAAGAAACAAAAGGCTCCTGAGTGAAGATAAGGACATAGAGAGAACATGCATTGATTACTGTCATGGGTAAAAAAGATTTGATTTGGGGAAATTAACTGAATTTTTTACCAATGAAAATTAGAGCAGGATAATGAGAACTAAAAGAAATTTTAAAAACCCAACTTCCTCCCACCCTTCCCTCCTTCTCGGGCTCTACCTCCTCCCGCAGCAGTGCAGGGAGACAGGGAATGGGGGATGCAGTCTGTTCATTACATATTTTTTCTGCTTTTGCTCAAGGAGAGGAGACCTTCCCCTGCTCCAGCATGGGGACCCTCCCACAAAGACAGTCCACCATGAACTTCTGCAACTTGATTCCTCCCCATAGGCTTCAGTTCTTCATGAACTGCTCCAGTGTGGGTCCCTTTCAGTGGGGTGCAGTCCTACAAGAACAAGCTGCTCCAGCGTGGGTCCCCCACAGTGGCACAAGTCCTGCAAGGAAACATGCTGCAGTGTAGGCTCCTCTCCCTACGGCTCTGCAGGACCCTGCTTCAGCGCAGGCTTCCCATGGTCACAGCCCCCTTCAGGCATTCACCTGGTCTGTTGTGGGTCTCCTCCACGGGCTGCAGGTGAATCTTTGCCCCTTGATCAACCTCCATGGGCTGCAGGGGCACAGCTGCTTCACCACGGTCTGCACCACAGCTCTGGTGCCTGGAGCACCTCCTCACCCTCCTTCTCCACTGACCCTGGTGTCTGCAGAGTCGTTTCTCTTGCACTTTTCCACTCCTCTCTTCTTGGAGCACAGCTAAATCTGTGAAAGAACATTTTTGGCCTTCTTAAGTATCACAGAGGCCTTACTACCTTCTCTGATGGGCTTGGCCTTGGCCAGCAGTGGGTCAGTCCTGGACCTGGCTGGCATTGGCTCTGCCAGACACAGGGTAAGCTTCTGGCAGTTTCTCACAGAAGCTACCCCTGTAGCCTCCCACACACCAAAACGTGGTCATGCAATCCCAATACACACTTCAAATGTAAATTAAGCCAGAGTTTGTTAAGATTAGTCACAAAATTATACTGGTTTTTTTTCATTCTCCCACTACTTTTATGTACAAGGAGAGACTGTCCATAGCAAAGAAATAACATTTTAAAGAAAATACTTTTAGTTTGAGGATATGTATATAGTCCTGCTGAGCAGCACAGTTTAGAATCTTCTTCTAGATTTATGTATTCTGCAGACTGGAAGGGTAATGGACCTATATGATCCTTCTAGCTTTTAAATTTGTGAGTCAAAACTCTGTGGGAGACAATGACTAGCTCTGCATTGAATGCTGTGGGTTTAGTGACGTCCAACAGTGTACTTACGGAGTAACTCCACTAAAGTCATTACGTAAAGCCCACATGAGATAGATCTGCACATCTTTAAGTGTTATGTTTTATTATTCTATTTTCTGTTTTATTATTCTAGTTTTATGCAGACTATTTTTGACAAGAAAATTCATACAGCCCTGTTTAAGTACTTTGCTCCATACTCTGCAACAGAGAAAATGAGAACAAGTGGAAGTACCCATCAGGCATTTATGCCAATTCAGAGTGGCTAAGATACTAAGATCAGTACCTTGCTGACTAGGATACAGAGAAATCAATTTGTCCAAAATTCTGAGAATTCCAGCTTTATTTTTACTGCTTTAATTGCACTGTGCAGATTCATTGGTAGTTTGTGCTGTGGTACATTTCTCAACTCCATGAAGAAACTTTTTAACCTAGCCAGACTAATGGACCGGTAGATATCGTTAATGACTGTTCTATATTCCCCATTGCAACGCAACTGAAACATACTAGTTTATATGAAAAATAAAGATTAAAATCACAAACAATAAATCATTTGCTTGACCCTTTTGCCAATCTATAAATGCTTTCTTCATGCTGCTTTAAAAAGAAAACTGAGGCCAGAAGCTTTTCCAATCAGTGTTCAAGCTTTTACCATATTTGTTCAATTTTTGACTTTGGCTATTGGGCATTTTTCTAGGCTTAACTTTTGTACAAATTTGGTAATTTATTGACAGACAGAGTTCATGAAATATGTAATTTGGAGTCAGAAGTGTGGATTTTCATAGGACTATATGCATATGAGCACAAAGCCACAATAATGCATAAGTGATCTCTCTGATGACTACTATCAGTATTTGAATATTAGGTTCTCAATATAAACCATGCAAGACTTTCTTTGCTCCGTGCCTGTTCCCTAAGTTCTGACAAAGGTTGAAGGCAGGATGGGACTGGCTGGGTGTACAAGAAATCTTGCAATACACACTCAGATTGGCAGGGCAATTCAAGACAGACATTTCCCTTGGGTATAGTGGTTCTGCATTCCTTCAAACTATTCACATCATCCCAGAGGGTAGAGCAGCCCTCTGAGAGGAACAAAGGAACATTGTTTTCTGATGAAATTAAATATAAAAGTAATCTGAGATTCTGAAGACAAAAACTGCTTACAGCATAATTTGAGTATAATATGCATCTATATGCTTTTGCCTCTGTAGTCTTGTGGCAAGCAGATATATGTCATATTTCAATGTGAAAAAAAAGCCCCATTTCAATAAAAGGTAGTTGTTTCCTAAATTTGTCTGGGCATAGAAACTACCAAATCAAAAAAACTTTTCAGTTCAGATATTTCTATCATATGTCTCTGTTAAGCTTTGAAAAACATAATATTAATTTCATTGTCTCTATAATTCAGACTGTGTAAATAGAACAATATTTTGGCTATGCATTTTATTTTTGCAGTGCTACATAAGAGTTCTTAGTGGGAGTGTAAATCAATCACAATGCAACAAGAAGTCAGCAATGGAAGCTTCGGAGAGGCAGGAAACTTGTTCTGTCCTGACTTGCTCTGTTCCCTGCTAACACAGAGGCAAAACAGATAAGAGGAAAAGCAAAGTTGAAAATTATATTATGTAGAGGGTCTAAGTAATTCTCCTTTGTCTTCGGTAAGAGGTAAATTTCAGTTAAACTTTGTTTTTATTATTTTTTAATTATCCTAACAAAGAGAGGACACTAGATGTTGTTGAATGTTAATCGTTTAAAATCAAAGCAGGAAATCTCAGTAAATGACTTTTGACATGTTACAGAAGAAGGATAAGAACTAGTGGTGGGTTAAATTTGCCTGTCTACCAGGTGCTCACCAAGCCACTCTTACACTTCCCCTCCTTAACAGGGGAGAAGATATAACAAAAATCTCATATATTGGGATAAGGACATGGGGATAATTTGCCTATTAATGCCATGGGCAAAACAGACTTAGGGAAGATGAATTTAATTTACTGCAAAGTGTAACAGAGTACGATAATGGGGAATAGGAACAACTCTGAAAACACCTTCCTTCTACTCATCCCTTTTTCTCAGACTCAACTTTGCTATGAATATATCCACCTCCTCCCCTCCATCAGTGTAGGGAGATGGGCAATGAAGGTTGCAGTAAGTTCAGAAGGTTGCAGTTCAGTTCAGCAGTCAGTTCTGCCATATTTTCCTCTGCACGTTCCCCTGTTCCATCGTAGGTTCCCTCTCATTGAATACAGTTCTTCAGTAACTTCTCTCAAATAGGTCCTTTCCACAGGATGTAGTCCTTCAGGAACACTGCTCCAGCATGAGTTCCCAAAAGGGTCACAGTCCTGCCAGGACCCTCCCTGCCCCAGCATGGTCTCTCCACGTGCTGCAACTTCTTTCAGCTTACGTCCACCTACTCCGTCTGGGGTGTGGTCCTCCACGGGCTGTGGTTGGATGTCTGCTCCACATGGACCTCCACAGGCTGCAGAAAGTCAGCCTGTATCACCATGATCTTCTCCACAGGTTTGCTCTGGCAGCTGAAGCACCTCCTTTACCTCTTCTTCACTGACCTTGCTGTCAGCAGAGTTGTTCCTCTAACATTTTCTCACTCCTTTTTCCCAGAAGCTGTTGTGCAGTATTTTTTACCCTTTCTTAAACATGTTACTACAGAATTGGTACCAATACGTGCAAACACATAAAAACACATACACGTCTTCAAAAACCAGTCCTTTCTAGGGCAAGTTGTATGTGATAGATTCCTTTTTTTTGTTCAGCACAATGAAGTGGATCTTTTTAACTCAAAACTTTTTCTCAAAAATGGATATTTTAAACTCAAAATTTTCTAGAATTTTCTAAATAAAATTTGCTTCTTCATTTGCACTCTGGAAAGGATAAATGTTATCTAACACATGACTCTTCAAACCCAGTCAACAATCCCAGTACTATTTGTGTATTCTCACACTTAAAATCTTCATGCTAGTAACATCCTATTCCTTTTTATCACCACTAATATTTATCCTGAATTAAGCATTTATCCTAAATTAGACCAGGTGAAAGAAGCTCATAGAAATTCTGTTATCTTCTAATATGGAAGTGTTGAGTGACTGAAAAATATTATTTTCACTAAAAATAGACTTGTAGAAAAATAGACTGGTAGAAAAATAGACTCTTCTTCTAAGAGTCAATTTTGAACACTTTACTCTTTTTTTTTTTGAAAGTCATTTATCTGTACTAAAGATAGTATTACTTATCTCTCATGATACTCCAAGTCTACAGAACTGAAAAAAAATAATGATGATACAAATATGAAGAGGAGGAAAAGGAAATCAATGGTTAAACAAATTTTTTTGCATAACTATTATGCTTTCCTGAAACCCAGCCAGCTAGGAGAGGTCTTCAAAAGTCACTGTTACCTACCATTTGTGGGTTTGTATCCCCACAACAGAGCATTCAGGGATTAGGTGATAAATCACTGTGTTATCGGATTTGGTAGGGCAGGGCAAGAGCAAGGAAGAAGGTGTCTGAAGCCCCAGGGGTGAATTTCTACTCAACAGATATTCTGTTCAGGAAGGAAGATGTATGTTCTGAATCTACATTCATTTCAGGGAAAAACAAGCCTAAGGATAGGGCTTGTCAAAAGAATATGTTCCATCCCCTGAGGAGGTGTGTGAAGAATCTTGGGAGTTAGCTTAATCTGACAGCCTTCTAAACTGAAGATAGGGCAGGAAAAATATAAAGCCAAGTAACACATCACTAGATATAAGAGAATGTAGTAGCTATTGTCCTATAGTATTGCTAAATACAACAGCTGGCTTTTTTTGGTTTTTTTTTAATTAGGATTTCTTCTGTGACATTTACATTGGCATTTACCCAATGACAAGCAATTTAGGGAGCACTGGTAAAATTCAATCTTTCACATTCTTTAGGCATCAAGAATCCTCAAATGGAGAATGGGCACAAAATGAGCATTCTATAGAAGTTAACAGTATTTTTCTATAAATTCCTAGGCAAGTGTATCTTGATATCTGGGTACAGGGATAAAGTGGCATGAAGGGGAAAATACTGCTCAATCTTTTTTGTTTGTTTATTTGTTTGTATTTTTGGTGGGGTTTTTTTTGTGGACTTTGGAGGGAGGGGTTGGCTGGTTGTTTTGGTTTGATTAGGTTTTTTAATCTGTTTTTTTAATAATTGAAATACAATATAACTCTAATAACTGAAAAAAAGCAGAAGATCATGGAACCAATACATCCTCATTTTATCAATACCAGTAACATTCAAGTTATCTCAGCACCACTTACATAAAGGATCTAATCGGAATGGAATTTAATCATTCAAGAACACAGGCAGACACCAGGAAACAGGAAATATATAAAACACAAAAGAGGGGGAAAAAAATGGCTTTCATCCATGCTCTGATTTCTATTCCTCTAAGAGCTCACAGAACTTCAGTTACTATAGTCTGAAAGGAAGCTCTGCTGTCTTTTTTTTTTCAGACTTTTAACTGGTGGCAAAATCTCTCATATTGAAATCTACTCTTTCCTTACAGAAACTCACTGATGTCTAGACAGTAGATTCTGGGGGGAAAAAAATTATTATGTTTCTCCCCCTGTAATTTTACTGTCTTTAGAGATTTTGCCCCATCTCTGTTTCAAAAGTGATGTTGGTGAACTATTCCTCTCTCATATTGAGTTAGAAGAGATTGAACTACAATTTCTTTCATTCCTAGTCATTTTCACAGGTTATTTCAGAAATTGCTTAGAGCAGAATTCAATATAGTTACACTTGTTTAATTGAAATATTAATGTATTAATAAATGCAGGTTTTTTATGAAGCTTATTTTTCAACAAAATTAAATCATTGTTTTTAAATTAGTAAAGAAACTCTTTTTGTAAGATGCAAAATATTAGTATGAAACATCATAAAATCTTAAACTGGATACATCACAATAAAAATTTATTAAGCCAAGCATAAGCATCTAAAAAATCTGCTAACTATGTTAATATTTGTATTTTTCTTTTGATATTTGAGCTTTAGAGTTTTAAAAGTGTGTCTGCCATATGTCTTTTTCCAAAAGAATTCAAAAAGAATCCGAAAGCAGAAATTCCCACGCTATAACATCTCTCCTGATGGCAATGTGCTAATAGAAAACACTAAAAGAATCCTGTTACGAACAATGACATAACATGTTGAATACTTTTTTAGCTGTTTTAAAACTATCCCTAATCAGTAACAATACTTGGTACAAAACTGTAAGGCCTTGTTTCACAGTAATATATAACACAGTGGAGATCGTGCTGGAAGTTACAGTGTGGTGTCCTACTGAGAAAGTGAAGTAGTGAAACTGTCTTGAAAGACTCATAACAGAGACTGATGATCCGAGATAGAGTTTTACGCTATGAAGGGAATATGAATAAATACTGTTGCCTGTTGTAGCAAGGACAAAAAAGTCTGATCCAAGATATCTTTGCTAGTCCCATGTTAATAAAACTATTCTGAGTATCCTATATAAAAAATACTGTCTGATAAAAAGCATGGCTAAAAGTTGCCTTTTAGGATATTTTCACCCTGTACTAAGATGTTCCCAAAGCTCTGAGATCTTATTATCTGGATATTACTATACAGTGGGTCTTTGGAAGTTCATCCATCCCTTCTGCCAGATCCTATCAGCTGTGACACTATTTTCTGCAATCTGGGTAGGCCCATGAAAAAGACCACCCACTTATCCCATACAGGTCAAAGAACAAGTTTCTGTCAAATCTGAACTACTGCTAATGGCTCATCAAGTTTAACT
Organism: Edolisoma coerulescens; assembly: GCA_013397115.1. Taxonomy (NCBI): domain Eukaryota; kingdom Metazoa; phylum Chordata; class Aves; order Passeriformes; family Campephagidae; genus Edolisoma; species Edolisoma coerulescens. The sequence goes on along the minus strand of VWZW01002957.1, from coordinate 3,783,905 downwards.
GGTTTACCTAAACCCCAATTTTAATATTCCACCTGTATTACCACATTCCAAACTCATTTTGATGACAAAATGTTCATAACTGTACTACTCATGTATTCACCCTTCGTATTTCTGTATTCATACATGTAAACACCTGAAGGATAGAACTATAAATAAAATGACATATGACTTCAAGAAAGATCACAAAATGAATTTTTTATTTCATTTTCCAGTTTCCCTTTTAGGCTATGTGGTTGCTGGCAGGAGGGGAGGGAGTTGGCATCCAGGGAAGTAACTTTGCTTATCCTGAATGATGGCTGTATCTCAGAGCATCCTTCTAACTCAGGCACTTTTGCTGCACTACAGCAAGTATTTGGGAGGAAAAAAATTATTTAGTAAAAGATTAGTCACAGCTATAATTCAGAAGTATATGGGTTATATGTTTTCAATTACTGGAGGGCTTAGTTATCAAATCATTCTTCTTGGCTTTGCTGAGAAATTTTTTATGATGCTTCTTTGTTTCCAGCTGATAAGCTAGCAGCTTCTTGTGGCTGCAGGAAAGATTCCAATGACTACTTCATCTGTATTAAACCATTTGTCATGGAGAGCTAATGGATTAGACTTTTTTTCTGCCTGTGTGTAAATTTAATACATACTGTTTAAGAAATGCACTAAAACCAAAAATATTTATGCAAAACAATAGCAAATAATTTTAAAAATAGAGATGTGTTAGGAAAAGAAGAGCTGCAGTGGTATAAATTGTATCTAGTAATTCATTAAAAATATTTCAAATATGAATATAGGAGTCATACTCATTTGTTTCCCTTTGGAAAATATTATTTGTATGGCTGTTTCTTCATTTTTGTTAGACATGCAGGATTGCAGAACAATTAATATGAAGAGGACCTTTTATTTCTTTTTTTGTTTGGGTTTTTTTCCAAGATTAATATAAATTCTTTCAAGAAATATCAAGGCATGTATGCAAATATTTTGTTTAAAAATGCTTCTCTGTAGAGAGTATTCTAAACCGATGTTTCAGAGCATGGGTCCAGTCAATCACAGGTAAGTTAATCACAAGTTAATCACCTGTAAAGGATGTACAAAGGACCGATGATGAACTGAGGCTTGATTCTAATGAATCAAAAAGACTTCATTTCAGATGCATCACTCCATCACATCAGAATAAAAATCAAAGCATCATAAGTATAATCTTTTATAAAAGTAATAATCCTATAAAAGTAGGAATCTTTAAAAACTCTCAGAATTAAGATTTAAGGGCTGCATTTCCTCATATAAGAAAACAATACATATTTAATGAAAAATGGAAAGCAATCACTAAACCAAATGAAATTAAACTACAGTTAAATGTTTAACTGATTGAAGATAGTGGAGTGAAACAAATAATACCATGGAGCTGATAAAGTAAAAGTATCTTCTCCATGGAAGAGCTAGAAAAAAGATTACTTCTTTTTGCATGGCAAAAATATTCATTGTCCCCCTTGAGTCCTACAGCAACCAATGGACTGTAATGAATGGCCCTTATACATACCTATCCTATATAAAAAAATATAAAAAGTTAATTGATTTTATTTCCAAAAGGCTTAATGATAATTGTGCAGTACAGAATGTATCATTAATGAACAACATGCTGATGTCAGTTCTGCAAAATCTGCAGAAACATCTTTGCAATATCTTAAGAACTTGACAAATATCATCAAATAAAAACATTCCAATTAACCTGAAATTTGAGCATTATTACCTCATCCTTCTGCACATTACCATGAGAAACACAACCATAGTTATTAAGAATAAAAAATAAAAAATGCATCTTTCATTCAACAAGACTGCATTTTCAATTCTAAAGTTGTAATTAATAATGTGGCTAAAATACTCGTAGCCGTTGTTTTCTTTATCATGAAAAAGGATGGTTGTAACTATCTTTTCTTTCCCTGTCCCAAAGCTACATTGGTAACACCCAAAACCATCTCTAGCAGCTTTTAGGGTTTCAGTAAAGCACTTAACAACGTTACTGGAAATTAATACTGAAATGACACCATTATACTTGCCTCCAACTATATGCATTATGTGCAGGATACATAGTGCTTAAACTCTGTGCAGTACATATTGTGACTGGGGGCAGAGAAAACACTTTTCCTTGAGATTGTTTCTCTACACAAAGTTCTAGGGCCTCTTTTGCTCCTACCACCAAGGCAAAAGAATCTATATGACTATTTTTAGAAGCACCAAATTAAATGCTTCTATAAATATATTTAGGGTAAAAGGAAATATAACCTGTCAGGGTCCGTGTCCCCAGCTCTGCAGCAGGTAGAAACTAAGCTACCCTAATGAGGCAAGTAAGTCTTGATGGACACATCCTAGAAAAAAGCAGTGAGTTTTTAATTAGGTTTCTAGAGCCTTATCAGAACCCCCTCATGGAGGCAGAAGTACTTCATTACCAAACACAGGCATTCTGCTAGACATATGTTAATCCTGGCTTCATGTTGGTGTTTGTCCCTAGAATTAGCCACTAACTTCCTTGTTGGATCTTACTGTATGTCCTGTCTGTGCTCTACCACATCACCCTGTGATTGCAGAACAGAGACCCTCCCCACAACCACCGATGGCTGTTGCTGAAACCTATGAAAGAGTCATATAATGGGCCAGATGTTGAATCTTGCACAATTTATACAGCTGATAGCTTTCCTTCTCCATTTTTTCCCCTCCTGTTAAGCAGCAACATGAAATTCATCATTAAATATTTCCTTTCCTGCTTGTGGTTTGGCCATAAGAGCATGTGAACAGATGTGTCACCTCTGTCCTGGTCTGCATGGTGAGCTATTAGTATGCTCTACAGGTAACTGTTAGGGACCTGTTAACAGGTGGTAGTATTCTGAATAAATATACACAGTTGTGGAAGGTTTGCTTAGAGTAGTTTCAATCACATTCATATGGGAAGATTTGAGGTTCAGATATAAAGAATCAGCATAATAAGCCGTGATTCTAAATTGTAGTATTCTACAAAATGTGTATAATACCCTGTAAGCAGCAGAGAAAACAGTGCCATGTGGTATTTAAGCTGAGAGTGTAAATGAAAGATTTTGTGCCATGTAACCCCTGATAGAGGATCTCCGTTAAAACTTGCATATATGAATCCAAAGAACTCATTTGAAACACTTGTTTAAGCAGTAAAAATGCATTAACAAACTAAATCAGCCCAATATCATAATGTAATAAGCAGTTTGACCCCTTTCAAGATTGATTATTTTCAGAAAGTAGGTTTCCATCTTCTATATGTTGGCAGAGTATCAGCATCTAAACAAAACCCAGCACAGAGTGATCTCTGTTTCATATTTTGAAGCATTTCATTACAGCAAACGCAGAAGCTCTCAACTGGATCAAATTATGATTTGTATTGTTGAAAGCCAGTTAGACATTGACCGAATTCTTTCCCTAAACAAGGCAAGAAAATGAAAAAGTTCTAGAAACTGCACTTATATTACAGATCTCTCTTCTGGCTACTGAATAGCTGTGAGGGCACTGGTTCAACATTTTGGATGCATACTTTATCTCACAGAGAAGGGATATAAGCCAAGTGCTGGAAGTTCATCAAAGCCTATGCCAAGAGAAGAACATATTGCATGACACTGAAGAAAAGAAAAGATGGCTAGGCTTTTGGATAATGGTCAATTAACTTTTTCCACAGCAGTTAGAAGAGGAAGGGAAAATGTATTGAACCTGTCATAATTTTTAACTTCTGTATGATGCATGCAACAGGTATTTCAGACATAGTTCTGCTGTTCTTCTAGAGAGTCAAAATATTAAGATGTTTTAACACAAATAAATGGTTATTTTGTGATTTAGAGGGAGCAGAAATATTTCAATAGGATGTGAATGTTGCAGTGTTTCATACATTCTCCCTCTCTGCTGAAAGAAAACCAGAAAGTGTGACTGAGAGTAAAAAATAGGCTGGTATTGACCACTGTATTAGATTTTATAATCTGTCAGAAATTTGGAAAGTAAGCCGTTGGTGAAGAGCGTGAGGCAGAGATTATTGGTAACTTCATTTATACATGAGTTGCATGCTAAAACCTGGTTTCCTGACAATAGCTTAAGAATGATGATTGCATTGCTGACCCTTGTTTTTTGCTTATGGCTCTAACTTTCCATTTTTTAGCTTAGAACAACAGTACTGCTTCTAATGCGTTACAAAATACTCATGAATATTTACACAGATTCTTATGAGCAACCAAACACTCTGTGAGCATGAGACTATGAGCAGTCAGAGATAGAGGCTGTGATTCCTTCCACCCTTCTCACAGACACAATAAAACTTCCAACCCATCAAGAAGCAGATGAAAAAGCTTCTTGTGAGTATATTATACAATAAAAATTGAGTTTTCTGTTCATAAACTGTTTTCAAGTGAATTCTGATTAAAAACTTTCATTTTGTTCTGTACAGATGCCTGGAATAAATGGCCTAAAGTGATTTCAATTGGGTATTGATTGTTTACTTCAGCCAATAAGTATTAAATATTTAATATCTCTGATAAACGATTGAAACATCAGGTATATATATATATACAACCAATAACTGGTAGCAATGCAACCATTGCTCATGGTAACTCATTGTCATCATTCCACCAATCATTTCAAAGAAGCAAGTGCACTTTTTTTTAATTGTATAAAAAAGCATGTGCTGGTTTGATGGCATTTTTTTCTTTAACACTGTAATAGTCCAATCTTTTTAGTAAAAATAATAGAAAACTGTAAAGCAGATCTGGTCCTAATCTATGCTCAAAAACTCTGTCTAAAGACACAACCCAAACAGAAAATGATAAAAATCTGTCTGTTCCAGCTATGAGGAAAGACAGTCTGACAGACCAAAGTAAAATCTCCTGCTTTTTTGTTAACATGCAGCCAAAATCAAGTTGTCCACTCAGGTCCCAGAACACTGCATGTCCACACCGCACAGTGAAGTGTCAAGCTGAAACACTAAGTTAAGAGCCCAAAAGCAAGATAGTGCTATCAGCGCAATGCTGGTACAGCTGCACAGGGCTGGCAACACTGTCTCCAGCCCTCCAATTATCTCGTTCAAAGCTGTATCTGGCTGTGGTGTGACAATATGTTAAACTGTCTGCATGGCTTCTGGTGACAGATCAAAAATAGTGCGGCTAATTGATGTAGAGTGCCAGCCCAGATTGCTTCTATTCTGCTGGTTTCGGATATGTTCAAGCACTCTGATGAATTAAGTTTTTATCAGCAACTTCATGCAAAATAAAGCTTTGTCTCTTTTCCTGCATGGAACATAAAAACCCCATAGAAGTTGGCATAAATTTGAAATCAAGTATTCTGGCTAATTTGACAAAATAAAAGTGTTTGCCCAAGCCCATTTAGAGCAAACTGGTTCTTCATTCCTTCCCGCAGGTCTGATGGGGGACACATGGCCTGTTTAATGTGTAATATAGACATAGAGAAAACAACAGCAAACCAAAACCACAGAGAACTGCACGCTTCCTTCCTTCCTTGGAATCCAGTGGATTGCTTACAACTGCTCGCTATTGATGTTACACACATCAGGAAAGAGAAACTGCGATTGCATTACACTGAGCAATGACTAACACGACTGATAAGAGAATAATAAACCCAAGTGTTTATAACAGCTACTAAATTGCCAACATCTGGGTCTTTTCCCCACTACTTAGTATTTAATGTTTCATATTTCCTACCTTGAAAACAAGTAAAGACTTAACAATCTCATATTTCATTACTTTTTTTTTGCTTTTACTTTCAATCAATTATGAAGAGTGAAAAAATGATTAAATATCCATAATCTTTTCATGAATGATACATAAGAACTAAATTTTCCAGATAAACTGTTCCTAAAAGTATTTTGCTCATCTCTAAGCAAACAAGCAACAGACATAATACAAAGTAGTTTTGCTTTTTTCTTTGTTTTACTAAAATATTATTAGAAATATAGTTACAGAGTTGTAGAGGTTTTTGGCAAGTGTCCTTTAACATCTAGAGGATTTCATTTCTTGTATATGGAGTTAGTAGGCTGCTAAGGAGAGATAAGTAGATGTAGTCAGACAAAGGCAGTTACAATCCTTAAAGTGAGGCTTTGCCCTGTTAACTAGCCCAAAAATAAAACTCCAAATAATTAAAAAAGGATTGGGAGTTTCTCTTTTACTGTCTCTCGATGGTTTCCATATTACCTCTGCTCAGTTTTCAGTTTAAATGTAAAAAAGCTGTGGTATTTTCCTCTAACTGTTCCATTCTCAAACTTGTCCTAGACTCTGAAAGTGAAGCTGGCTTTTCTCTGGCTCACACATCTCCTACAAAGACCCTGCAATCTGACTGTTAGGAATTTGGTTGATGAGGTGCCAGCTGGAACCAAGCCTGATTCATTCCCTGAGAGATGCATTGGCTCTGCAGAGCAACAAAAGGCAAATGTAATAGCAATTTTCTCTAGCAAAGAGGCTGAACACATCAACAGATTAAGTAGAGTGGGTCTCAGAAGATCTTTGCTACCTTCATGACTCAAGGTTGCTTAGTCACCTTGGACAAATCGCTCCGCTTCTCCTTACTATCTTTACCACATCCATAAAAAGAAATAGACTGCCAAGTAGATGATCTAAAATAGGGCAAAGACTGCATAGTAATTACTTGATGTAAAGGTAGTCAGGGAAGGGATAACTATATGCAACCTAGCCTTCTTTCAAATTAAAAAAAAACATGAATACAAATACTTAAGAAAAGAATAAATCTGAATGTATTTCTTATAAATAACACACTAACTCCCACTGGGAAAAAAGGAACACTTAAATTGCTAATCATCCTGACATGAATCCAATTAACATAGAGATGCTGAAAACAGATAATATACAAAGTCATTAGCAGTTATAAACCATTTCCAAAGACAGTATTGTAGCAGCTACTAGAGCAAGCCACAATCACTGAAATTTTATATTATATAGAAAGTAATTTGATGATGTCATTAAGACTGTAAAACTTGCTAGTTGGAATTGATTTAAAATCAGACAAAAGATTAAATTGAAGAGAAAAAAACCTCAACTTACACAAATTAAAAAAAAAAAAAAAAGGAAAGGAAAAAAAAGAAGAAAAAGGGAAAAAAAGGATATGGAATTGAAAACCAAAGAAGACAAATGTTTGCTGATATGCTTGCAGACTGGGCAGTAATGTTTATATACTTGTTGCACACACAATGCTAATTCATAAAAAACTTATTGCCTCACCAAGTAAGAATAGAAAAAAAAAATCACAGTTTCTTTGTACTTAGATGTCTTATACCTTTCTTCATCATGTGATTAAAGGAAATTACATAAAAACTGTCTGCTAAACTCATTGAACCAATAAATTTCTAATTTTCTTCATAACTTGGGTTATTTTTGTGTTGTCCACTGTGGTTCCTGTAAGACGCCAAGATAGGAAGAGACGAAATGAAAGTAGACATTTTTGTCCTTCACATTGTTGGTATACTTGCCAAAGACATGCACCAACAAATGACAAACGCTTGCCAGATAAGAGAAGACATGATGAGACCAAAAAGTGTAATTCCAGCACCTGGAATTTTTCTAATGTTACTTTGATACATAAAGAAAAATTTTGTTTGCAATGGACATTTTACAAAGTTGCAGCTTTCTTGAACAGAGAAAGCTAAAGCCCCAGTTGGAACCATCTGTTCATGAATGTTGAAGGACAGAACACATACTTATTTAAATATGTGAACACATATTTATTTATTTATTTTATTTAAAACTTTCCAAGTGCAGGGTAATATATTTTTGAAGCTTCATTTATGTGCTCAGGAAGGAAGATCTCAAAGATGCTCCTTTATTAAAAATCTGATTCTAGGATACTCCAAAAGGAATGAAATAATTTGGAAAAAAAACTGCCCTTCACTACTCTAGAATATAATTTGGCTCATACAAAGGAAGATTCTTCCTCATTTTAGTTCTATGCCATTTCATGAAAGGTGACAAAATAGAGAGCAGATACCATGTAGTCTGAAAGAGGAAACATGTATTTCAGGATATAATAGCCTGAGTGTTTTCCTTGGCTTGTCCAACCTAATGATTGACATTACTTCATTACTCACCAGTGAATTTAATTTAAAAAGGGCAGAAACTTTCTGCTGTCTGGAAAAGATTGAATAAGAATTTAAATGTTAATGAAAAACAAGAGGTGTGGTTTCTTCCAGGTTTTTGTTTGTTTGTTTTTTATGTAGAAGATCCAAACAACTTTAATAATGTCCTTTTGTTTCACAGCACTTCATTCTCATTCTCAGCTCCTGGCTGATTGAAGTACTAGTTTTCTGTTTATTTTTGTTTTCACTATGCTGCTGAGCTTCTGTAAGTTTCTAATACTTCTGTCAGGGATTACACTTAAACCCTACTTGCCAATTTATTAAGCCATTAAAGGTCTCATTGTAAAAAAAAAAAAAAAATAAGGGATGTGCACAAAAAAATTACCAATTTACTTTTAAAAGAAACTCTTGGAAATAGCTGGATAGAGCATAAAACAAAATCCTCTATTTTTCTCTGGGAAGAATCTGCTCTCACATATGCAGATCTTTACAAACAGCTACTTTTTGCTAGTAATTATTCAACCACTTCTTTCCTATCTTAATTTTACTCTTTCACTTCTAATTTCTTACCAGCTCATCAGAAGTGATTTCTTCAGAGAGGCTATAAAATTATAATCCATTATTATTATCATCCCTTGTAAATAGATCATAAGGATAAATGTTTATTCATATTCCCCATTAATGTCTTGACAAAATAAAGAAAGCTAGCTATGAATTCTTTAGATGTTCCTCTGTGACACAGGGTTTGCAAAGTCATTACATAACAATAAATAGCCTATATCACTATAACAGCAACAGACATATTGTTACAAAGGTCATTTTATATCATTCTTACTCTTCCCTGCCTGTCAAGATCTCAGTACATCTCTCATTTGACACATGGAGAACACTTAAACTGGGGTGGTGAAATATGGAAGGAAGTGTCTATGCTGTTCAAAATTGAACCAAACATGTCTTTACTCCAAGGAGACAAGTGTGTAAGTGCCTGGGTGAATGCCAGTGCATTGAAAAGGTCAGCATTTCTAAGGAAACAAATGTCTTTGACATAAGTTTAGGCTTGACTTGCGAGTGAAAAAAGCAGAAAATACTCATGATTTCTTTGAAAGTATATCAACACTGAAAAAAAAATACTTAAGAACAGCAGTCTGAGCTAGAAGAAATATGTCTGACAAGCCTGTACTGCATAGAACAGCTCCTTGTAGGGCTAAATTCAGATTTGAAAACAATGCAGCTTCATTTGGAGAAAATGCACCTGAGCTAAAACAACTTGCCTTTGCAGGACAGACATATACTACTCATCCAGCTAACTCATTCAGCCACACCCAACCCATTCCAGACATGAGGGAGGTACATAAATACTCATTTCTACATTTCCTTGGCTTGTCCGGGCAGAACAATCTTAGATTGCCCTGTACCTACCGGTGTAGGTACAATCTTATAACATTCTCAAGTTCCTTGCTATCCATGAAACTCTGTAAAGTAGTTGAAAAATTGCTCTGGAATGGTTATACTCTCCAAGTCTTTTTTTCTATGGTATTGCTGTGACATACCAAGGAAAAGGAACATCTCCCCTGTGGGAGTGAAGAAAGATGCAGCAGAATGTAAATTGCCTTCTCAGGCCAAGAACACAAGCAGAAACCAGGAACTGCTCTAGGCTTTTCACAGGACCCTGTTCTACAAATGAAAATTATCATATGCATACATGGTTGTAAAAATGAAACATAAGGAAAATAATATATTAAAAAGCATATCTGAAGATTTACAATGAAAGCTGGGATGAATTTTAAAAAGTAATTATACTGTACTTGTTGAGAAAATCTGAATTCACAAGGTGACTAGTAGCAGATACTTGCTATTAGCATAGCAGTTTAAATAACAAACTGTAGTACATTTTCTGCTGTCCTTTTTTAGCATAAGCAATACAGTTCACCAAAAAAAAATTATACCAAGAAATTAGTACTGTTATTGCAAAGCTAAATATCCCAGTAATACGTATTTTAAACAAGGTAGATTCCTTATAATGACTTTCAGCCTTTTATCATTATTTCCAATAAGTCAGAGGCTCAGAAACAAAGTACACTCTGGGGGCAATCAGGCACAAACACGGCATTTGTTCTTTAGCTAAATACAGTCTCTGGCTGCCTCCTTGTTACCTTTGAGATATAAATCCTTGCGAGGCCTCAGTCAGATGCAGCAATGTTCCAATAAGTCAATCCAGTGGGATGCCTGCTCTGATTATCCCAATTCATCTTCAGAGCAAGCTGCTGATATATGCATGTAATAACAAACCAGTAGGGAGTATTGAAGAAAATCTAGCTTTTATATTATTAGACATTTGCTATAAAGAACTGAAGAGTTATATAATCATCCTAGTAGACACAAACGAAGCTTTACTTTGTCTGCTACTGAAGCGTGGGTAATTTGTCATCCTTTTAATCCATTGTTTTCAACAGATTTATTCCTTTGCACTGCTGACTATATATGAAGATATCAATAATCAAAGCTTATAGAATTCCAACAACTATGATGAGATTTGAGCATATTCTGGCCTGTCTTTCTAGATAGGTGTAATTGGTGAGAGGATCAAATTTGCTGATAATTTTTATTCTAGCTGCTTAGATAAAGAAAGCTATAACAGCAGAAGCCATTTATGTCATATAAATATGCTAATGAATATGCAGTTGCTTCCAGGAAAACATTTTGTAAGAGTTGGGTCCCTAATCAGCATTGCCACACTGACAAGCATTTCTAGTTCAAATGTGGTCACAGTCTTAGCCACTACACTTTTTCCAGAAAAATACAGTTTTTAGGGGAAAATGAGCACCCAGCATGTGAAATGCCAGTAGTAAGAGTATTAAAACTCCTGAGTAATTAAGGGAAATGAGTGAAAAATGCCTCTATGGTTAGAAGAGATCAGGTCCCCTGCTAAGTCTGAGAAAAGGAAAACTTTCAAGAAATAAAGAAATAAAGAATAAAAGATGCTTCCCTGACAAACAGATGTTTTTCAAGAGATGTTCATCACTATAGATTGTGAGGAATAGGTGCCGAACATCATTATTTTCTGAGAGAAAATCCCCCTTTAGGGCATGTATATCTGCAGAGAGATGAATTCAAACAGCTTCTAGAGGTTTGAATCACAAAAGAAATGCATCCCAAAAGGAGAAATTTTATATACCTTTCCCTCATTGATTCCAACATCATGCAGCACAAGTTACCACATTCAATAAATATTTTCACTGTTTTACATATCACCACAGCATTATTAAAATTATCTTGATTTAGGCTAATCATCATCTGGTTCTCCTTTATGCTACCATCTACTGGAGTGCAAACATAGGCAGGATTTACCGGCATAATAAGTGAGTGAGGAAAGTAGTCCTCCCCACAACTAACCTGCAGTGTAAAACAGTGTATAGTGTGTCATCTGCATGTATTTGGAGGATAAATTTGCTATTTACTATTAGTATTGTATGGCCTTAAAAATACATTTTTAAAAATTGCCTTTTTACTCTTTTTTTAGTCTATGTTGGCTTCTTCAGCAGCAGTCTGCCTTTATCTGTTCTTTGGTATCACATCTCAGGAGATTTTCCTACTAATGTGCTACCATCCAGCTAGAGTGAGCAAAAGGACACTAGTGATCATTTAAATACCAAAATCCATATTTAGTCACATTTGGCCACTGAGAATATAGTGAGCAATAAAACCAGAATTATTTAAAAATATAAAAAAATTTTCCCTACTGCACCCAATGCATTTTCTCTTCCATAGTTAAAATATTTGTGTTGCTGTTCATCACTTGGATTCTTCTTTGGACTTGGGTATCTCATTGTCTTTTGGCTCTTAAGCACCTGCAATTGAACCTCATTGCATTCTTTTTCTCAATTTAATGCAAACAGAATAATCACTTACATATCTCAATGACAGAGTGCTATAAAATGACCACAGGTTATGAGAGAGAGCATATTGGATTTCATGGGAATGACTGAACAACACTGCTCTTTAATTGTCTCTAGTAGCTGTTTTTCATCACTTGCAGAAGACCTAAAATCAATGGATATTTTTATGAAATATAAAAATGTGTCAAATGAATATATGTATACAGTGACAGCTATGACAACACTAATAGGTCTCTTGCAATAAGCTGTGCAGCAAACTCTCTTTAGAAATTGCCAGATGCATCACAATTCCTGATAGAAAATCCACAGCAGAATAGTAAATTTTAATTTTTTTTTTCCTTTTTCTTTGCTGATGTCAGACTTCAACTGTCAAAACTTTTAGTAGCAAAAAGGATGCAAAGATAATATGAGTAAAAAATCTACTTTGCAATATCCTTTACCTTTTAAATGAACAAAGACAGAAATTTATAAAATATCTCCCATCTTTTGGCTTCTGCCTGATGAGATGGAACAGCTCAGAACAGAATAGAGAAAAGATTAAAGACATGGGAATTAAGAATTAGAGTTTCGCAGCTCAGTTATCCCTGTGTTGAAAACCTGTTTGTGTGCTCAAGTAAGGAAGTCCAATAGACATATATACCTAGTTATCTCTATATTGATGGAGTTTGTTCACTATGAAGCCCATAAATACTTGTCTGTGTACAATCACTTTGTAAAAATAAGATGTAAGGTCTTAGTGTTTAACCTAATTCCATGTTTTTGTAATGTAACAGACATGGCAAATTTGCCAGCTCTGTGTTGAACTAAAACCTGTCTTCTCATATCAGAAGAGACGTAGAGAAGAGCAAAATTGTTTTCTCATTGTTAACACATACATGTTAAATTACAATTGTGGATGCATAAATATGTGACCAATCAATAAAAAATATGGCAAACCATCAGAAAATTCTGTTAATTTATTCAAGAAATTGTAGTTTATATTACTTCCTATCATGCCTTAGACTGCACATTCTTACTATAAAAACACTGCAGGATATTTTATAAAAGAATACAAAAATACTTTTATGCTGTAGGGCTGTCTTTTAATTTACCTTTCTTTAAGATTTCTGGGAAATCTTCACTTACAAAAGAGAAGGACGCTCTGCTTGCTAACACAATTTTAGGGAAAATAATCTTTCAAAGCAATTGCATTACACATTTTTAGCCTAAGATGGTGAATTAGCACACACAAGGTTTCATTTCAAAACATGATAGCCCCTCATTGCTCTTTATTTCATGATATAGTATGTATAAATCAACATCCAGGCAAAGGGATGCTCATTTCATCTCTTCTTACTGATCCTTTGTTTTCCAGAGATCTGATCTAAGATTACATGGCTGCACCACATCAGAGCAAACTTTGAACAGTGACAACAAAATCCCTGAGGGCTGTTAGGAGGTTGCAAAGGCTGAGTACAGACAAAAATATTTCAGGACAGCAAGATCCTGTTGCACTCAGGGCCCTGAGAAAGAGCACGGCCTAGAGAGAAAAAGCAAGAAGTTTGAGATGTCACTGAGATATCCTAGCAACAGTCCAAACTGGTGGCTGTAAGCAACTGGTTCAGATGAAGGATATTTATTAAAATCAGAGTGTGACTCTAAGTCCAGGAGATTTCGAGTAATAGCATTTGACTTCTGGGGAAAAAAATACCCTGCAGATTTCTAACTAAATATTCCCCATGGGCAATTTCCATGATGTGCTACTGTTGTAATGTATAAGAAGTATACTTCCACCAGCTTCCACCTCTTCTTTCTATGGATTATGATTCCTGACAGGACTATACCTCCAACCACACAATTGCTGTATTTGCTGAACGGCTGAAGACTGCCACAGATATCTCCAGATATGACTTTAGCAGAAATATTGTTTACAAGTAAAAGCCAGCATACAGAGGAAGATGCATGTGAACTACAGCTCTCCTGAGAAACAAGAAATCAATCCCAATCAAGCTGTTGTCTGAGAAGTAGGTTTTTGTTGTTGTATTTTTGAATAAATAGGAGTAATTTTTATGAAACATATCTTTTTTAAACAGGTCCGCATTTCCCTCATAAAACTTCTTTCTTCTTCCTATTACACAAGCTTAACAAACGCGTACTTTCCCTAGACAAAATTTTGCTTTCCTTTAGAAGACATTTTAAGAGCTGATTTATCAGGTGATTCTTAAAATAAATAACAACATATTTAATTGCTGCCTGTTATTACAGCCAAAATTTTTACCTCTTTTTAAAATGTAACAGAACATTGATATATGTGGGGTGGGGCAGAACTGTGGCTATTCCTGTGCCAGGGAAGAAATCACAGTAGATTGGCATAGTGTGAAGACCACCTGGTAAATATCTGCAGGACATGTCAAGCTTTGCTCTTGCAAAAGTACTGCATGTTTGTGAAAATTTTTCAGAATAGAATGAGGAATAGAATCATAGAATTGAGTCATAGAATGGTTAGTGTTGGAAGGGTCCTTAAAGATCACAGAATTATAGAACAATTTATGTTAGAAAAGACTTCTAAGATCACTGAGTCCAACCATCAAACTAACACTGCTAAGTCCACCATTAAACCATGTCCCGTCTTGTTCCCTCCCTCCCTCCTCTATGGGCAGGGACACCTTCCGCTAGACTAGGGTGCCCAGGGTCCCATCCAGCCTGTTCTTGAACACATCCCAAGATGGGGAGAAATCCATTCCAGTGTCTCATCGCCTTCACAGGAAAGAATTTCTTCCTTATAGATTATCTAAAACTAACCCCAGTCAGTTTGAAGCCATTCCCCCTTCTCCTATCACCTCACGCTCTTGCAAAGAGACCCTCTTCAGCTCTCTTGTAGACCTCCTTTGGATACTGGAAGGCACTCCAAGGTCTCCCCAGAGCCTTCTCCAGGCTGAATAAATCAAGCAGCAGTTTCTAAAGCAGAGAAGAGTGAGAAAAATATAGGTGTGCTGCATCCTCTAGTGTGACTTATGTGGGTACATAAATGCAGCTAGACCCAAGTAACATGCTAGGTGAGATCAAGGCTCTGAATTGTTAACTATTTCCATCTCTTTATGTAATTATGTTCGATATGTGTTTGTTCTAGATTTAACTATGACTGAGTGTCTCATACTGGGGTTAATTTCCTAGCATTTAAAATTCTTTATGACACTGTTTCCATCTTCTCTTTTTAGTTGTCGGAATTTTGTGTTGAATATTTTCAGAATTTGGACAATAAAGAAGAGCAAAGCAAGCTGTCATCTTGCTCGATGAGACTGACAGGACTCATTGAGATAATTATTGAGTAGTGTAGTCAATATATAGCTTATTTTCCAATTTCTGTAAGTCTATCTCACATTAATATTAATAATTTAAATATTGTCAAAATTCAATGTATTACTATTAGGTAAGCTTCATTCAGTTTCAAAATAACTCTAAACTATCTTTTGGAAGAAGAGATAAACACCAAAAGAATTAAAATATTAGAATTACATGACTTTCTTTTTTCACATGGGGAAGAGTCATGACTAATATCATCTAAACACTGTTTTAATTTGCTTTGCTGAATTTGAACCACTCAGTTTAGTAATTCCATGAAGAATGACTGTGCCTCAGGCTGAAATGTCCTTGAAAATGCCGCTTAAAACAATTCTGATGTTTCTGAGAACAAGATCAGAGAAGAAAAATCTATTGTTCTGCCCTAACTGAAAGCATCAATGTAATTTTTTTAGAAGATATTGTACCATCTCTCTACTTCAGAGGATGAACTGGAACTTCAGCCCTATCTTAATGAAAAACCTAAAATTTGAATCAATTGTCTATCTCCGAAAATCTCTGTGGGTCTTCTCAGATTTTCAATACGAATTGGTAGACTTTGACATTTGAACACCCAAACAAAGAATTTACACTTTTTTTAAGGTCCGTTCCAGGACATAAGATACCAAACAGTTATATACATATAAAATTCTTCCTCTTATTTTCAAGTGGCTATTATGGCTCCAGACACATAAAATGTGAGCTCTGGATGTAAGAGTTGCACTATAACGTAAAGAAATACAACTTAAATTAAGAGATTCAAGTTAAGGTTCCACAGGTTAAGAGTAACTATGGAGTTCACTGTCTTAAAGATCAATGAGTACTAAACGATAATTTTTCTTGTTTAATGTCGTGTTTTACTTGATTTTGCTCATTGTAATACAGTAAAACATCAGCAGCATGCTATACATACACAAACACATATTTTAACATTTTCTTACTGGTTGCAAAATATAGAACAAGAATACCTGAGGTCTTTATGGCAGAGAGAAAAGCAACAGCTGTCTTATCTATAAAAGCAAAGGAATGAGATGAAAAGCAGCTAATAGGAAGAAAGAAAGAAAACTTAATTTGATTCTGCAATCTTTTCTCTTCAACACTTCTCTTGGAAATGAAGAGCAGATTTCATTTTTTGCACTAAAATATCAGTCATAAAATTTTGACCCCAAACAAAAATCTTTTCTTTTGTTCTACCAGCTAATAACACAGCAAGAAAGCATAGCAATTAACTGAATTTTAGTCTCTTAGTTAAAAAGAGACATTCTAATAGTCTGAAAATTAGGGTCACCAATTGAAAAAGCAGTTGATTTCCCTTAATTTTTACTGTTTCATCAAACTTTTTTTCAGATTTAAAAGTGCTTGCCTTTCCTACCCATTTACTATTTTAATCCTCTATTTTTCTCTCTTTTTACTCTAGCCAAGCTTTCAGACAGAGGTAATTTTATAAAAAAAATAGGTTTAATTTTTTCCTCTGTATGATCCAGTCAGCATGGGTTTATGAAAGTCAGGTCCTGCTGACCAAACTGATCTCATTCTATGACAAGTTGAGATTTGGATTTGATATTCTTAAAGGTCTTTTCCAAACTAAGTATTTCTATGATTCTATAATTCTGTGAAATCTTTAAAGACTTTGACATTTTTCTAACTTGCAAATGTAAAGTTTTTCCTATTCTTTTTCACTTATTGTTCTATAATCAATTCATCATTTTGTTTTACTCTCACTGTATTGTTATTCTACTAGACACAATAATTCTTCTTTAAAATCTTTTCTTGCTGTTCAATTTTCTAACAGAGCCACAATAGAATCAATACCTGAGGGATATTTGAAATTATATTAAAAATTGCAATATTACACAGTCCATTTACCAGGAAAAAAAAAATTATTAATGCTTTCTATTTTCCTTTATATTTTCTAGTATTTTCTTTCTTTCGTTTTCTTTTTGGAACATAAATCTTGGATAGCTGCACAGAATGCACAATTCCTAGGACATATGATTTTTGTCACAGCAGGAACGAGGCCTATTTAGGATTATGAACATATGTCTTAATTGTGAGATATTCAGTGGAAAAACTTATTTTGTGTGGTTCAATTTTCCATATGTCCTGCCCAAAGCATTTCAGAGGTTTGACATTAAAATATGTGGCTACTGATAAAATGGTCTTCCCTTGAACTTTCATCAGAAGGTTTTATAAAATTGAGATGCTAAAGGGGTAGTTATACAGCACTTTTTATTGCATCTTCATTTTCCTTGTCCAGTAAATGTGAAAGAATATGAGGACTAAGAGCTGAATGACTTGGCAATCTGAACATAAGGTTTATTAGGAAGTACAGAAATATCAGTTCTTTCACATTTATCTTTAGATACCCCTAATAAGAGCAAAATGGTTCTTGTTATTCATGAGACCTAATCTGGCCCTCAAAAGACTGTAATGGCTACATCACTTTTTGTGTCAGTTAAGATAGGTTAAGAGTCATCATGGGCAAAATCATGCAGCCATATATTTTGCTGGAAAAAGTTCTATCTGCCATCACTATGCCAACAACATTTGTGATGTGGACTCAGATACATCAAAAGAAAATAAGTTTTATTACATTAATTGGTCTTGCTGCTGATGACAGTGATGAGAAGATGAAAAAGCCCCAAACTTTCGTCTTCTAATCCATTGGCTATGTTAGTGGTAGACTTCGATATAACAGCAGTCCTTGCAGTGCAGATAATCCCTAGAGGAGCTTTCCACAGCCTCACGCATAGAGACATTATTTTTATTAATGAAACCATCAATTTCTAGCTTATAAGTACCGTGTGCCTAGATCCACAGTTCTGCGAGGAGGCATTTGAAGGCATATGAGATTCAGGCCACTTGTGAGACAGTCAGATCGCTCTTTCAAGTGAATATAACTTAGTGGTAACTTTACTTACCTGAAAAATATATCAAGACAGACGTTAACAAAATAAATAGCACAGAAAGCCACCATTTGTGTTACGTGTACTGCCTGCGAGGAGCCACTGAAGCAAGGGCAATAGTATGACAGTTGAGTGTTTATTTGGAGGCTCCCCAGAATGCCACTTTACATACCTCTTTATCTGTCACTCACTCAATCATTTACACAAATTCGTTATTCAAATTCCATCATTAAATTTAAACACTATTTAATTTACTAAATATACAATGAATCTTTATTTTAGTTATATCAGACATAAGAACAGTTAGATCAAATGAAGGGATACACTGTGTAAAACTCAGGGCAAAATTCATCTGATGAGCTTTGGATGTAAATTTTCAGAGAAAACAAGACAACTCAAAGTGCCTTTATCACTTCATTGACCATGGAGCCAGTCTTGAGTATTTGGCCTTGAAGTAGATAATTTACACCTCAAAAAAGCACTGGGATTTAACTAGCTTGTTGTGGGTTTCTCACATGAATATTGAAACATCTGGAATTATCCTCTTAGATCTTTTTTAGTCTATGGAGATGTTGTCATTGTACTCAAATGAATCTACTGTGCAAAGAATCTCAATTTAAAGTGGATGACTATATTTAATCAAATTTAGCCTTAAAATAAATGTAGATATGTAAAAGCAGGTGAGATAAATCCCACCAGGGGCTTACATCGTTTTCTAACCTCATAGAACATTACATCAGGACATGGAGTAGTCAGTATCCTTATATCTGAAAGATGTGTAAGAAATATTTCTTCATTTCAATGACCAGCGGTTGTGCTCTGTTAGGGAACAGATGTCCAGTTAACACAAAAATCCTGTCAGAACTTTTCAGACTACATGAGAATTTTATTTGGTCTTTAACAAACAAGCATTTAATTATTTGAATTCACTAAAATCCTTTGCTAAAGATACATTTTCACATGTTGCAAAGAGTAAAAGTCTGGATAATATGCTATCTTTCTCCTGGTTAAAACAAAGATATTTTCTTAGGACTGTAATGAAAAGAAGGTGCGATCATTTGATAAATACATTTCTGCTCAATTACATTGATGAAAAGATTTGTATACTAATTTAGCAACTTTTAACAGTAGAATGAGATGTCATTTAAAGGAAGCTGGCACACACAATCAACTAAGACTTTTTAAATGCACGTTATTCCAGTGAGGGTTACTACCAAGTTGAAAGCAATGGGAGATCATTTATGGACAGATTTTTTCTTTCTTATACTGAAGACTAGGCTGACCCAAAAAACCCTATGTAAACTGTTTTAAAAACTGTTCAAGTTTGAAGTGGCTGATAATTTTAATCAGAGAATATTATTAATTCAAAGTCAGATGCGGCAGTGCAAGTGGCCAAAGTCACCCAGACCACTGGGGCTCCCCCTCCCAGTTTTATGTATGTTGTTATAAATATTCATGTCCCTTGATTAATATGTATAAAGCTCTAGAAAGTTCTGTTAAACTCAACACCCCATTGGTTCCTACCCTAAGTCCCTCCTTTGTGTTATTCCCATTGGTGCATTCACTGTGAGCCCTGCGTTCCTTCCCTTATCCTATTGGCTGTATTCCTTATCCCCGTCCTTACCATTCCCCATATAAAAGCTCCCAGAAACCCTTGCAACTTGGCTTTCCGTTCCTGAATCTTCACCTCAATAAACCCCCGTGGAACTCATACAAGAAGCCCCCTCTCTCCTTCTTTGTCTCCACCTGCACGCCCTGGATTACCTGCTCAGCAGGTGAGGAGCTCGCCTTCGGACGCTTTTTGTGTGTGTGCTGCCTTTACCGAAGACGTAGCAGCAAGACCTCCGAGCCAGCCATGTTTATATACCTGGGCTTGCATGCTATAGTCGGATTTTTTTGTTGTCAGTTTGGTTTTTGCTCTAACATCTCTTTTTCAGTGAATGTTCGTGGAAAATAAGAGATTTATTATTAACATAACCAGTGTAATTTGTTTTCTAAATGACAAATTCACTTTTGACTTTTAACCAAAAGGATATATAGTAGTTAACTCTGACTGGCCTATCACATACATGAATGGTCAAATCATTTATCTGCTTGCTTACACTGTTATTTTATACTTCCCATTGAAAATTCATTCTCTTCCCATTGAAAATTCATTCTTCATTATTGATTAGATCAGTGAAAGGGATTTTATTTCCAGGTGGTTAAAGCATTCACAGTAGGCATTTCAAGACCCACTGCAAATTTATTGTAGACAACGAGGGTGAACCTGGTTGCAAGACTAAGACTTATGACTGAGTAATTAGAATACTCATCTTCAAACTAAAAAAAAATTCTACATCATTTATGGTGTCATTGACTGGCTAATGTCTGTTCTCATGTAAAGCTCATTTTTTTTTCAATGCCAGCAAGCTTTGTAAAGAGGGAAAACCACTTCCCAGCCCACTCCAGTCAAAGTTTTAGTGTTTTGATTTGGAATTAGTTCAACACAAACACACACAAGAGTTAATTGAGGCACATAAGGGTGCTCAAATATGTTCCTCCTAGTTAGCAAATGCCTAGAAAATGAAGTACTCTTACAATTTTACTGCTTTTTATTTCAGTTTCTGAGCCTCTTAGTATTATCGCTTGCAGATACAGTGAGGATGTTCCCATGAGAAAGATCGGAAATTTCTCATAGGAATCCAAAACCCTTGCAGCAAAGATGATTTTTGCATTGAAATTAACTCATGGAAAATTGCAGGGTTTTGCAAATTTCGAACAGAAACAGGAATATCTTACAGGAAAAGAAAATTCCAGTTACCCAAAGTAACTCTGGAGTGTGTCCATTTGCACCTTGCTCCATTTACATATTTCAACAGAAAACATAACAAGCAGCTGCTACACAAAGAGAACAGGTCTGTTCTCACAGAAATACAATAAAGAAACCACTAGCATTAAAAACAACTATATTGACTGAAACTTTCATAATTTTCAGACTTGGATATGCAACATCAAATTGATTGTATGCAACAATGGCCCAGCCCCAGTCTTATGGATGGAAATGCAAAATCACATTTTTCTGAGACAAAATTTTCCTGGTGGATAGAAAGTAGGAAACTAATACACACTATTGGCCTTTGATAACTAGCCTTGAAGGAGTCAGGAGCCTAGTGCTAATGCCAGTGACCAAGCAGACAGGCTTGTCTAGTTTTTTAACTTGTCATATTACCATCACTGTGCCTTTATATCTCTAGACATATCTTGTTGATCATAATCCTCTGAACATAGTTAAGGTGCAATGCATGTCCTCTCCTGAATTTAAGAGCAGCAGTTTGCCTTTGTCTTTATGCAGATTGTGTAAGGTACAGGGAAAATCATTATGTCTTTTCTTCTCCCCCTCTTCCATGAGTGTAATATCCATGAAACAAAGAAATATAACTCGTCTTTTACCACACAACTCTTAAATATTTGGCCAGTATAATTATTCTGGCATTATAGTGAGCCATATTGATTTCAATGATTTCACAAGCACAAGAAGTTATACCAGCCAAAGCATAAAATGTAGTGATAATTATATCTGTTTCATGGTTTTCCCAGGATAAGAGGCTGATAAAAACCCATGCCCTTCCTTATGCTGATATAACAGGAGGAGCTTCTATGTTAGCTCTACGTAACAAACAGTGAGGAAAGAGAGCTGCCTTTCAAATTAAAAAGGCAGTGTTTCAAAGCAGGCACTATTCCATTCAGTGAGTTAGATTTTAGTGTCAATAGTGTAATACAATCTACATCTCAATGAGGCAGCTATAGATCAGGTAGGATATTTCCCTAGAAAGACACTCACGTAGTCTTGAGAAATTACCACTATTCCACCATGGAAGGAAGGAAACAAGAAAGGAAGGGAGAGAGGGTTGGAGGAAGAGAGGGAGAGTTTGTTACAAAAACGATATTTTTATTTGTAATAAGACACATATTTTTCATATATCTCAGAGAACCCAAGATACTCCAGACTATTTTTGAGGAAAAAAGGATCTCCTCTCCTTTTGTTTCTCAAGGAAAAAATCCCACAGAGGATATTTTTAGTTCATCTTAACTTTTAGAGATGCTTACATTTCCTTAGTGACCCCACTTAACCAGCTTTCTAACTCATGTCTCCTCCTGATACCTCCTGCAAAAAGCAGTTGGTGGGTCCATTTGCACAGTAATAAATGCTGTCTCCCAGTCTGCAAGAAACTGATTGAAAGAGATTACCTCCCAACAGTGCTTGTTAGCTGTGATTGACATATCAATATGAGACACACTTTTATTTTCAGCCCTGTCCACCCTCAATTTCAGACAGAAAGGCATTGTAAAGGCACTGAAAATTACTAATATAAATTCTTGCTGTAAAGATCACTATGAGTTTTCGTGTGTGTCTGCATTATAATTTTCCCCTCATTTATCTCACTTTTTTTTTGCTAGAAGTCAGTATGAAATGGAGACACATTTCCTATTATTCCCAAGCTTGCTCCATCTTAAATGATATTTTAACTGCCCTTTTAAAAAGAGCAAAACTAGGGCTTGTTGTTGTCAGTTTTCTTTCAATACACCAAGTTCAGAATCCAGGTATTGATCAGCAAACAAATGAAATACGTGAGATGGGATGATTACCCAATTCACTTTAGTATTGCTTGACAGATGACACCGAAAAATAAGCCAAACAGAACAAAGGTACAGGCAACTACTCAGTCCAAAGTCTGTGTAATATGATGACCATATTTTATTTGGGAAATTTACTTAACAACTTCACTGACATAGCCTTACAACGAATGGTTATCTTTCAAATAGCCCGGCTTGTTTACTAGCTGGCAACTATGCAGTGTATTTTGGAAGTAGGATTAGTGATCTTGGTGACAGCTCTGTATTATATAAACTACCATGCCCACAGCCAGGAAGAAGTCTGCACTTTCAGCTGAAATTTATTGACAATTTCAGCTTAAAGGCTAGCCCTGAGAAGGCTCCACTTCTGTGACACATTTCTGCAAAGTGAGCTCTTTGCTCATTACCAATCTCTGATCCTGAAAACTCATTAACTACCAGCACTACAGGGAAAAAAATGTGCCTTGAGTGCCTTGTAAAATGTTGCAGGTGTAGTCATGTGAATCAGAGTTAACATTTAAGACAGCCAGAATACATGTGCAGGAGAAGCTGGGGAGTTCCCACTTCACTCATCTTACACTTATGTACAAAGGGTAATATCCAAACTTCTCACTCAGTTGCCACCTAATTGGAGACAAACTCCAGGTACTTCAGTTTTTTTCCCTTCTATTTTGAAAGCCAGCCAGCCCAGAATGGCTGTCACTCTTGAAAGAATTATTGATTTTCACAAGACCTATGAAGGAGAAACTACTGGTCCCACTGGTGCTTTGTTTTATCTAGTGGTACTGTGCACAGCAAAGGTTTACCCCAGACTACAGAAGTGTGAGCTTTGTTTCCCAGGAGGTTTCCCTCAGATCCCTGACAGAGGCTTTGCAGGGCAGTAGCAGAGCAAAGTTTGAGTCCTGTGCTGGAATTTTTCCTTTCTTAGAATAACTGGAGATCTGGTAGATCTTTCCTTGGAGCATTCACCTACTTCACTCTAAGACCTGGTTCCTGTTCAGGGAAATGTTTATGTGACTTTTTCCAACCACTATTTAGTGGAAAATGCACAGTCCCTGAATCATGCCTGGAAAGCTCCCTAATAGCTGGAAGGCCAATCCCCAACCACTCATATATGAGCTCTTGCTGCTTTTTCGTCCCTTCTCTCAGGTCTAGTGTAGTATAGATTTTAGACACACAGTGAAAGAGGTTCAACAAAAAGTGAAGTGGTCTCCTTTTATCCGCAGTCTGGTGGCCACATGACTCTCCCAGGGGGTGGGAGTTTGAGTACCTTCTGGCAGAAAAGGCATTGAGCTCGAGTGTGTCAGATAGTAAAAGAGTATTCAATACAGTATCCTAAAAAGCTACATTAAAGAAAACAACAGAACTTCCCTTTGTAGCTATACTTGGGGAAGGGGATTAATTAAAAAAAAATATTTGCTTTGGTTCAGGTTCCCATTATGAGAACTTGAATTTTGATTATGGAATGGAAGATGGTGGATAGATTATCACAATATAGTAACTACATACAGACACCCCTACCCCATGTGGGGTCTGCCTAAGGTGGAGCTACCTTTCCCCCCAGCATTATGACATTCCCTCACATGCTGTGCTGTGTTTGGATTCTACAAAGGTGTGGATAACACACCGGTGTTTTGGCTACTGCTGAGCAGTGCTGGCACAGCACCAAGGCTGTGTCTCCAACACTCCCCCTCTCCAAAGACCAGTAGGCTGGAATTGGGCAAGAAGCTGGGAGGGGACAGAGACTGAGCAAAGGGATATTCCATACCATATGGCATCTGCTCAGCAATAAAAGCTAGGAAAAATGAGGAGGAGGGAGCATTCATTATTTACAACACTAATCTTGCAGACCAGCCGTTTCATATACTGAAGCAATACTTCCCAGGAAGAGGCAGGACATTGCCCGCAGATGGGAAGTAAAGAATAAATCTTTTGTTTTCATTTGCTTCTGTGTGTAACCTTTGCTTTTGCTTTATTAAACTGCCTTTATCTTGACCCATGAAGGGTTTTTTCATCTTATGTTTTCCCCTCCTTCCCAGCTGAGAAGCATTGTGGGCACCTGGCATCCAACCAAGATCAACCCACCACACCCTTCCCCCCCAAACAAGCGAACAACACAAAAAAAAGAGAGAGGAAATGTGTGAGAAATTGAAATTACCTGCTATTCTTTTTCTTTAGAGTAAAAAATCGCAGAAAGAAAGAAAGAATCATTACTCAGACTGTAGGAAAACATGAGTTAAGGCAACATTTTATTTAGTGGGAGACTGTTTCGTCAGGAGACCAGAGAAACTAAAGTAGATGTTGACCCAGCTGCTACTGAAGCCTGGAAGCTTTTTGAATATTTCCTACAATTATACAAATCTCATCTGAGGAACTACAGATTTGAAAGTAAGAGCTAAATGCCCTGAAGAATATTTCCCCAGAGGCATTTATTTCTAAAGGAAATTATTCCTTCAGATGTTTGAGTTAGTTTACTCCAGAGAAGTTTGCAGTTTTGCACAAAAATATTGCTGCAGAATAAAAAAGGTTGCTAACCACAGGTAGTAGTTACTATTATTCCATAACCTTTCCACTTTTTCAGGACATTCATTTCCATGATGCTGAGGTCTGATAAATTGTATTCCATTTCTTAAGAAGTAGCAAAACTTTCAAAAACCACCCACACAGGGACTAAAGTTGTTCAGATACGGATGAAATAAAATCTCCTTGCAAAAATAATTAAAATTCATCTGCACACAGCTACATGTGAGTGATTCTGTTCAGAAAGAACAGGTTTGTCTCTAGGGGAAAATAGGTCTCACAGGTTTGCTGCTCCTCATTAAATACTCTGTTCCACATCTGTAGCTCTTCTCTATTCTGGTATATGATTTATGTGTATTCACCAATACTTTTCCTTAAGTAATTTAAAACATAACCATAGAATCATACTTGCCAAAAAGACTGTTACAGTATAATAAGGAAGACTGGAACACATTTTCTGAAAAATCGGTTAATGAAGAGTGAATGGGGATGTCTGCATGTAAATGCATCAGAAGGAAAGGGGTAGGGCTCAGCGCTCATTAGCAGAAACAGGGCTCTCTGAACGGCCTCTGTTAATGGCTACCAGATCAGCCATCCGCTATCCATCATCAGGATCCCAGTAGGAAAAGGCATATCTGTAACTTGCATGTAGTCCCCATCCTAGGAGAAACCTTGGAGACATGAGGAGGACTTAACAACTTATGTCCCTTTTCCACCATGTCATCACAATGGATTCTGGAGTTCACACCTGGGTTAATCTCGAGGTACCTGGCTGCTGTACAGGCTCCTCGGGCTCTGCACATCCTGGTTGTTCTGAGTGTGAGACTGGGAGAGAGTGAGGGTAACTGAGGGGAAGCTGGTTTGTTTCAGATTTTATTTTAAATAAATCACCTCACACTCCTGATAACATCTGCCAGGGATACTTCCTACAGGACTGGTACATGGTGGCCATCGCATTTCCTACAAACTCTGTGGCACACAATTGTGCTGAGGTGTTATAAATCACAAACACAAGGAGACTTCAAAAACCTTTTGGCTAGACAGACCACTTGACATCGGTTTCTCAACTGTATGGGGGCAAATCCAGCTCTGCAGAAAGGCATGCAGACTTCTTCCCCTAAAGAGAGAAAAGTGTTCCTTCCTGATAAACCAAAAACTAAAGGACTGTGAAATATGCAATTGGGAAAAATGCACTGGGAAAATAGAAATACTAAAGTAAAAGAATTATAATAACAGTTGAAGTATAGATAATTTTCTGTTTAACATTCAGACACTTTCAACCAGTATTCTGAACAATTTCATAATATAATATGAGAATTTTAAAAAACCTCAAACCTACAAATAAGAATTACGAGAGGGAGGGGTTACGTGACAGAGAAAAGGATACCTGTTAGGGAACCTGTTTCAGAGAGAACTAGACCTTATTCCTCTAGTTTCAAATCTTAACTCAATCCACAAAGATTTTACCTATTCTTAAACAGAAGTGATTCCTTAGAAGCATAAGGATTTCTTTTCCCAGGCTACTCACTTACTTTCCCTGAAGATCTTTATACCAAAAATGTGCCAAGTGTTATTTCTTTGGGTAAGTGATGGCTACAGAGTATGGAGTTTTCCAAACCCAGCTGGCCAAATAAATAATATATTATTGAGAAATGCTGATCATCTTTAGTGCAAATGTTTCTTTGCAGTCTTTGAAGCATTTTTATTAAATTGATTAAGATGTACTAATGTCAGATTTGTCACACTGTAACTGGAATTTTTTTTTCTGTACAAAGCAAAACCCTTTTATAGCAAAAATTTCAAGAAACTATATTCATTCAATGAAACAAAATCAAGATGTTGTTCAGACTTTTTTATTTTTCAGCTTCCACGAATAAGAAATATTTTGAAAAACCTGTTAGGCTGCTACTAGGGTTTGAATTTTTTTTGTTTTGACACTCTAGCCACATTGCCAGTAGAGCACTAAATCTCAAATAATCTTTCTAATGCTAACATATAATATATTCATTTTAAAATAATTATTAAGGACATGTAACATTGTAATTTTAAAAACCACTTAGCATACATAATAGGCACTAAAAGAGAAAAATCAGAATATGCTCAGGAGACAGGTTTCTTCCAGGCCATCTGGAAAGCCTAATCCATATAAATGCTTCTCTCTCACAAGGTAGCAAACAGGGAAAGGAGGAACAACTCTGATATGATAGAATAGATATGAAGTTCCTTCCACCATTTTATTTCCCACTGAATGTTTTCTTCAGTGTAATGCAGGCTATAATGTATTATAAAGGTATCTGACACAGATTTGAGAAGAATCTTAGTTCCTAAAAAATGTTAGTGCAGTACAGCCCTAAAAATTGCGCGTGAGTCCTTGTGAATAGAGAAGGAAGATGATTTAATCATCTAGAGGAACTTTGTGGTGTTCTTCAGATTAACAAGTCTGGGGACAGAACCACCCCTATCTAATGAATACATACATGTCAACACTGTAAAAGTTAGTAAGTTTTAGGAAGACTTGAGAATGCTTAAACAGCCTACTCCTTGAAGGTAGGTGAGACAGTAAGATCAAAATCAAATTCTTCTCATAGTCAGACAGACAAATATTGCTGGACTGTTTTGGTTGGTAGGTTGGTTGATTTTTTTATTGTTGTTGTTTCTTTTTTTTCTTTTTTCTTGTTTATTCAGATTCTAAATTTCTCCCAGGAATAATTATTATCACTTTTATAATAATTGAATAATTTTTCTGGAGCTTAATAAAATTTAATTTTTTTAGGTGTAAGTTAAAGCAACTTCATAAACATGTATGAAACCACTGAGAACTTTTCAGAATATTTAAACTAGTCTTGTCACTCGTGTTTCTGTCATGAGAATAATCTTGAGCTCTCATTTGGACATCTGAAAAAAGAGAGTATTTGAAAAGGTTTTTCTAGGAATGCTACCTGTTAGCTAATAAATGGGGCAGCAAAATGAATAACAGGAACAAAAATTCATGCAGTCATTGAAAAGGCCTAAAGATGGTTATTCTTCTGATCACCTGACACTGAAAAGAAATGTTTATAGCAGAGTAAAGAATGGAAAATAAATAGTTTTCATTATGTTTTCCTTAGCTGAAAAATAGGCTTATTCAACCAAGGGCGTGAAATTTAAAATTGCAGAGAAAATCTGCCAATATATATTTTATTCAGATTACTGAAATTTCAGGATGTTTTTTAGTAATGATGGAGCCTCAGGTCTGCAATAACTCTGAAACGATGTCTGCTATAATTAAATCTTGCGCGCTGTGGGATTTCTTAAACCAGGATCATTAGATAGACATAAATACATATAAATGTAAAATGCAGAAGGGACAAAAGAGATCATAGTAAGATAGGTGTCACAGATTTATATTCTTACATCAGGGAATGGAGAAGAGATGTCAATTTTGTGTGATCTGAATGTTTCTAAAAATTTTAGTTGTAATTTAACTATGTTAACATGAAGTCTTCTGTATCAGCTGATTCATTACTTTCCCCCTCATTTTCTGACACATTTCCTTAATCAATGACAAATTACAGTCCTCCAATGAAGGAGGTGAATGACTGTGGAAACCTATTCTTTTAATAATAGTTTGATATCTGAGAAAAGGGAATAAATATTTGCTTTTAGTTGATTAACCAGCTATCTGTATAAGTCACTGGTTTGGAAAACACTGAGTTTTCACAAAATTACACAAAAGAACATGTAACTTCAGGAATCTCCTTCCTGGTTCTTAAATGAGGTAACATAGAATCATAGAGTCATTAAGGTTGGAAAAGATCTCCAAGGTCAACAAGTCCAACATGAAGTCCTCTTCACAAACATTACTACCCTATAACAATATCTTTATGATATATTTATGATATATTTATGATATATTTATTATATTAATTATATATATATTTGAATTGCTTTACCTGGTGAAAGTTTGGGACGTGAGGAGGGTTTTTTCATTATCTTGTTTTTGAGATGTAAAATGTTTGGTGTGAAGCATATAATTCTCCCTCCCTCTTTCTTTCTTTCTTTCTCTCTTTCTTTTTCTTTCTTTCTTTCTTTCTTTCTTTCTTTCTTTNTAAGTCACTGGTTTGGAAAACACTGAGTTTTCACAAAATTACACAAAAGAACATGTAACTTCAGGAATCTCCTTCCTGGTTCTTAAATGAGGTAACATAGAATCATAGAGTCATTAAGGTTGGAAAAGATCTCCAAGGTCAACAAGTCCAACATGAAGTCCTCTTCACAAACATTACTACCCTATAACAATATCTTTATGATATATTTATGATATATTTATGATATATTTATTATATTAATTATATATATATTTGAATTGCTTTACCTGGTGAAAGTTTGGGACGTGAGGAGGGTTTTTTCATTATCTTGTTTTTGAGATGTAAAATGTTTGGTGTGAAGCATATAATTCTCCCTCCCTCTTTCTTTCTTTCTTTCTCTCTTTCTTTTTCTTTCTTTCTTTCTTTCTTTCTTTCTTTCTTTCTTTCTTTCTTTCTTTCTTTCTTTCTTTCTTTCTTTCAGTCATGTATCAAAAAGAGAGCAGAAGGATCTTTTTATTGGTCTCAACTTCAGATAAATTTCTCTGGAAACCTTATAACAGTAGAAAAAGACTGAGTTGAGTGACATTTGAAATTAGGATAGTTAAATCCACCCCAATGAGTAGCAGAAAAAATTTTAATTTTTTTTCTTTGACCCCCTTATGCAAATATCTGACATGCTTCACTTAAGCAGCATTGCATGAACTTGGATGTCTGCCTTTCCCAGTATGTCCAATGCAAATGAGGAGAGAAGAGGAGCTGAGGGAATTCCCTGCTGTGATATATATATTTTATGAATGTATTGCATTTTTTTGTTTGCGTTTAAAAACTTTTGCTTAGCTTGAATAGCTACTTCTTGGGTGAGGGAAGAGAGAAGGGGAATGGGATACACTGTACACTGATACAGTGATCCTTTTAGATGAAGAAAGTTCTGTACCATACAGACTATTATTTTATTATTTGCACTGCAGTAGAGCCCAGAGGTCCAGTCAAGGATCAGAGGCCCATTTTTGTAGTGAGTAAAAAGACAACCGAGATTGTTTCCAAAAGCAAGTAAAGACTTTTCCAGTTGTTATTGGCAAAAGTCAACTTCTGTGTTTCCAAAATAATAAAATTCAGTGTTACTTCAGTGCATATTAGCTAGATCCAAGAGGTCAGTAAGATTCAGGTTACTGGAAAAAAAACCCTTTTTGGCTTACAACTAAATAGTTTCATACTATCTAAATTCCCATTGATGCTGCCTTTAACTTACTACATTTTTCTGATTTTTACTATTTTTATTTTTGACAGTAGATAGGAAGATATAAAGTGTAATTTAAACCAGCATTTGGGGATGGTCTCTTCTTTTTCTTGAATTCTTGCAGAAACTCAATATTATTAGACAGTGCATCAGTGAAAATATTCCAAAATTAAATGATCGTGTTGCAGTTTATATCCATTTGTCACTAGAATTTCTCTGTATGCAGTACCTTAATCCATTTAAAAATTATAGCTGAGTCTTTTCTAACTGAAACAGAACTAGTTCTCAAAGCTGATTATAAGAGACTTCATAGTGCATTTTAAGAGATTGGATAAAATCATCCATGATTGATTATTCTTTGTGTTCTTTGGTGTTACAACATTATAAGGAACAACTTTTTGGATGCAAATAGATTAAAACCTAACACAACTGAGAAAAGCCATCATGGCATGCATCTGGTCATGGTCTGGCTCCACTAAGTCACTTTGCTTCAGTCAAAATGTACCTGGACTCACTTCTCTTCTCTGTCTTGAACTTGACACTGACAGCCCCTAATTTGAGTTAGATGTGGTTTTTCATAAGAAAATTCGGCTCCCAATATTCTTAATTTGCAGGAATTTTCTGCTGCACACAATTGTTTTTCAGAATTTATGGCTCCCCAGGGGAATGAAATAAAGAAATTCACATTCATCTCATATATGTATATCCCCCTAAGCTCACCTAATATTTGTCTAAGGCATTTCTCCATAAAATACATTAAGTCAATAGGATTCTGCTTCTGAAGTGCTGTCTTTTAAACTTGATCTTGTTGCTGATTTATGTATTGTGCTTGTACACTGAAGAGAGAAAATGCTTCAAATATTAACCTTAAAGAACAAATGAACTTTTAAACATATGCCAAGCACTCTCCTATTTCTTTGAAAGCTTACACCACTTTTCTATACTGTACATATGGTTTAATTGCTTGGTAGTCCATGGCATGCTAGTAGAGTATCAATCTGATTACAGAACCCTTTGAATTATAATTGGTTAACATATTGGAATGTCTCCACATTTTTTCTTACAGAGTAAATTAAATTGCAATTAGAAACACAATATAGCATTTTGCAAATCTTTTCTTTATAATGCAGTCACCTGTGCTACTTGTTGGTTTATTAGAATTTCATAGGGATCACAGAAGACATGTACTATTAGTTTGAACTATTAGTTTTAGAGGTCACTGCATCAGCATTTGATTTCCACAGGAAAAATAGAGCTGCTGAAAAGCTCCTGACCTCATACATTCTTAAGTTAATATAATACAGAATTGATAAACACATGAAAAATCAAGTCAAGGAAACAAAGAGTGCATCAGAATAAATATTCTGATGCAGTTCTGTATGGTGTTTTCAACTATTTATGGGAGTTCAGGCAGTAGTCAGGTATTTGTGAAAATGTTCATGAACTTTCAGATGTTTGCCAAGACTTACACTGCCATAAATGTATGCTATCATCTTTCCATTTGTGCATTATTTCAAGTTATTGGTGATGAAGTTCAGGCAGGCACGACTACCCAGGTGACTTAGAAAACCTGCCCTACCACAGAGCCCATGAACAGCAAGTGGACAACTAATGTAAGCATTTATTAAGCAGTTTGCATCCATTTTGCATCCTGAAAATTGTGAGTTCATACCTTTCAGTGAGTAGCAGGTATGATGTAAGGAATTGAACTTGTGTTTTGAGTATCTTGCAAATATATATAACAAAAAATGCTGCACATAATGCTTTCAGTAACTGATTTGGAGAGATTTTTCCTAATAAATTTCTATGGATTTTCAACACAGTAGTCACACAGGACTCTCTTCGATATGGAATCCCTGTGGGACAAATTAATCTTGGCATGCTTACACTTGGTATGAAACTTATGCAAAGAACCCAATCCATTTCATTTTCACTAGAAAATCGCTTTAAGTTTATGAAGCTCACATGTAAGTCTTTGCAATAAACATAACAAAATTAAATATCTGTTTTGATAGTTATTTGTGTCTAACAGTTTTCCTGCTTGTTGTGATTAAAGTCTTTTCCCAGGGGACCTTACTCACTAGTTCCCTGAGCAGCCTGAAGTCTACTCTCCCCCTGTCCTGGGTTGAAGATTCAGTGGCACTTTTCCTCCTGCCAACAGAGATTATAATCTCGATCACTTTGTGGTCCCTGTGCCCAAGATGGCCTCCAATCTCCACTTTGCTCACAAGATCCACTTTGTTGACAAGAAGCAGACCAAGGAGAGCATCTTTCCTAGTCAGCTCCCTTAGTACCTGTACCATGAAATTGTCATCCAGGTGTTTTAGGAATCTTCTGGATCTTGGCCCACTGCATGGTGTTCCCAGTTAACACCTGGCAAGTTGAAGTCCCCAATATGGACAAGAGTGGTTGATTTCAGAGCATCCATTGATTCCTTGAAGAATAATTCCCTGGCGTCATCATCCTACCTGGGTAGTCTATTATAGACTCCCACAATGGCATTTGCATTATTTGTTTGTACCTTAATCTTTACTTAGAGGAATGTCATGCCATTTCCAACTCTAAGCTCCTTATATTCCAAACCCTCCATTAGAGATAATGACAGACAAGGTCGTGATGCAAGGAGTAGGCTCTATCACTCTAGGTGGCCCCTCTATCCCAGAGGGAACTTCGTCCACTTCATCAGTTGATTTTCCTTCTAGATCCAGGGCCTCACGCCTGTTGTAAAAGATGCCAGTCCTATTTTTAACCTTCAAATTTTTAGGAGGAAGAGGAGACTTCCTCCTAGCATGAGCAGTCTAGATCAGCCTCCAGACCTCATGTTCAACAGACCTTCACTAAACTCGTGACAGGGTTCTGAAGTCACCTGCATCCCCACTTCAATGGAGGTCTGAGACTCCTGAGACTTTAGCATCATCAGTCTCTGTGCAGCCTGTTCACTTCCTCACATGGTTCCTTCACCTGTTGGCACAACTCATTGACAGCAGCGCACCTTCTGCAAGTGAATGATTGTTGGCCCATTCCTGTAGAGGATCCCGTGATTCTGTGAAGCGTGAAGTATCTACATGTTGTTCATGAAGATGATGAAAGAATGCTGCTGTTTGTGTTGGTCCTGGCACAGGACCAACTGTTAGACTTATTGTTTATAAGAAGTAGACATGAAAAGGGGATTGCAGAGGTACTCCAGGTCTAAATCTGCTACTAAAGCTGTAGAGGATATCTCCTCTGCCACAAGAATGCAGCTGGATACAAGAGTTAGTGGATGTTCTAGTCTAATACTCTTTTGTATTGTCAAAGTTCTTGAATCTCACAGTTCAATTTTAGATTATAATTTTTCATTGATTGCAAGATTTTCCAAGAGCAAATAACCATTACAAATTTCAGCAAACTCGAAGATTCTCAAGCATCTAAAATATGAGCTATTAATTTGCCTGCAGTATGCACCATTTGCTAAATCTTATTGAATTAGAATAAAAAAAAAAGTGGAAAAAAAATAAGAAGCTGTGGGGAGGAATTGATTTTAAACTGTACTGTCAGCATGGCTTGTGTATAGGCCATTAGCAAGAAATTGCAACATGAAGAACATAGCTGATTTGGTTAACAATTACCCTCACAAAGTTATCAACTTTCTGTCCTCATAACATGAAACTGAGCTCATTAAATGGACTCTCAATTAACAATTACTCATACTGTCAGTTGACGGTGTTAGACTGTGGCAAGAGAGATTGAATAATTAGCTCATTTTAAAGGAAAAGTAGAGAATGAATTCTTAGTCTGTCTAATTTACAGCAAAGCAAGAGACAAAAAAGAAGCTGAACCAAGTGAAATCCTGAGATAAGGCAGCTCCTCATACAGGACCACAGCATCAAAAGGCACAGGAAAACTTTCCAGACAGAGGAAGAGAGAGGTCCATTTCCACGTGCAGACCTTGAAGTTTTACAGATTGATGTAGTTCTTAAACCTGATAGCAACTTTATTTACTATATCCAGTGGGATTTTGCAACTGAACTTAGAGCTTCTTGGATCAGATCCTAGCTGTGGGTTTTTTTCTGTCTTTTCCATACTCTCAAAGGGGCTTCCCCTTGATATTTTTGGCATCTATGTTACTACTTGCTTATCTCAATCAGCCTTTTTATCTGTCAGGTTTGAAATGCTTGGTCAGTAATGTTGTTTATTTTATCCATCAAATCTTGACTTTATGAAAACTTCGTTCCTCCTTTCATTTGGCATCAGTAATAAGTTGTCTGTTGAAGTTTCACCTTAGCCACCATTATTCACTCAAACCTTATCTCACTTTCTAAGTAAGGAGAGAAGATATAAAATCATTAAGCATTTAGTAAATATCAGGCATATGTACTGTGTATAGTGCTTCAGATGTATATTATTTGAACCCCGTCTTTTAATTTTCTGACTGACAAAATCACCTTCAGTGTGAGTGAATTTATTTCTTGCAATTCCCAAAATTGATTGGTACTCAGAAAAACAAGTTCATTGATCTTTTCCATTGCTTTCCTTGATGAAACTAAAAATGAAAACATAGTTGTAAACTCTTTAAATTTCCAAGGGAATAGCCCAATTATTTTTATGTTGTCAATTCAAAATAAATTTTGAAGTGCCCTCTTAATGATGTGACTGAAATGTTTAAGAAACTTCCAGCCTTCAATATCAGAAAAAATGGAGAATTTCAACAGCTTACTTTTTCCTCTTTAAAAATTCAGGGGCAAAAAAAAAAAGAGAGGGAAAAATACAAGGACTCCAAAATATTTTGTGGAAAGGATATTTTATAACATTTATCGTGAACTAGTGAAATCACGTTTTACAAAACACAAATTAATCAGATGAATTTTCTACTGCTGAAAAAAAATTAACGATGAATAACATTGGATACAGAAAATCATTCTGGAGATAGCTTTAAACAGCATGAAAGTTTTGACTCAAAGAACTGTTGCATCATCTTGCAAGATTTCAACTTACAGACAATGAAACTATCCTCCATTAAGTTTTCCTGAAAGAGAAAAATATTCTGGTTAAAAAACAGCTATTCCTTTTGCTCCATATATAAAAGCTAAATACAAAAGTAAATTTTATGGTAGAACAAAATAAGGGCATGTATTGTATTTAGTAAAGAGTTCCATGATTGCTTTTACACAAAGCTGACTTTTTAAGGAGATAAAGACAAAAGTCTCAATTAAACCATTTCTAAGAGTCAGCCCTTTCATATTGTTGTTCCCATTTTTCTTAATCTACTTTAGCTCCACACTAGGCAGTGGCTTCTGTCCTTAATGTTGCATTTTTCACTTCCTTCCTAGCTCCGTGTATATGCATTTCTCCATTTAGATTCTATAGGCTGTCACAATTAGCAGCAAAGTGTTGATATCTCCAGATATGGCAGAGAAAATTGGCTAAATGATGCCAGCAGCCTTTTTTTTTAAAGTTCTTCTTGAGTGCACTCTCCTGAGACAGGCATCTGAAGATGTTCCTGATGACGTAGAGGACAACATCTGGCTACATGACTTTAGAGGTGCCTTCCAACCCCAACTATTCTATGATTCTGAGATCTTATATGCACACTCCTCAAAGACAAATTCTGAGTTTGCCTGTAGTTATATGACAATCAAATTTATTAATTATCTTGTTTCTGACAAAATTTAGCACTGAAAAATTTTTTTCTAGGGGCTTGCAACACCACTTGCTATCAGGGATTGTTACACTTTTCAAATATAAGAAATAAACATAAGCATGTTGGTAATTTCTGTTTAAAGGATTCAGTGGGAGAGGGCAGACACTTCTTTCCTACAGTCATGTTCAATTAGAAAACCTAAGTAGAGAAGCCTGCTTTTGTAAACACAGTGAAAATTAAATAAGAGTGTCTCTGCCTTAGCTTTAGAGTTCTGAGCCTCTCATTAACCAATACTTGATCCCAATCTCTGTTTTATGACTTCTTTTTTAGGAGCAGGATAAAGATTTCTTCTCTGGGTATTACTGAAATTCTGATTTTTTACATGTGCGGTTTTTTTCACACAGGTCTGTAGGAAGATTTCTAAGCAATCTCTGTCCCTACATTTTGCTTGCTCTGGGAACTTTTAAAATGCCCTTGTACAATTTTACTTCTACAGATTTTACTATTTTGAGTGGCAGCTCTTGATATTTAAGCTAGTTGTTCTTTAAAGATTTCAATAATTTTTTTACTTATCCTGAGAAAAAAGCAGTTATGTCCACCAGCTTCATTGTAGCTAAGCCAAATCATGATAACTGTAAAACCAGCTCCAGAGTAAAAAGTTATTTTGTTTTATTCATTTAAAGTTATACAGCTTTCAGAGAGAAGAGTCAGAGTGTTGTAGGAGTGTTTGTGCCCTCTACTTACTTTGCTGACTTTGACCTACTGACTTGAGTTCATGACTTGACATAGGACTTCTCTTGCCACTGTAGACCTGCCTGGCCAGCCATGGTGTCTGACCATGGTCATCTTCACCAGACCTGGTCAGCTTTTTGCATATGGGTGCTGTGGGACCGTGCCCTCTGTCGGTGTGGACACTGTCCTGCCTGTCTTGCTGTTACCTTTGGCTCCTGGCTTGCTTTTCTTTGCAGAGCAGAAGCCCTTTGCCTTGACAAGAGTTAAAGAACAAATGCACACATACACGTGTATTTTGCATTTGTATAGACTTCTAAATTCTTTGATTCTGCTTCGCTGAAACATTTCTTAGTTGCACTTAATGACCCCGCGGAAGTCCTTAAAAGAAATGTAGGGAGAGCTGCCCTGGGATGATATAGCACCTCAGCTGTGTTATGGTCTTACACTTCAATGCAAATTACTATAATGAGTAACTTGGCACTTGGGCAGCAATTCAGATACTTAAGCATTGTTTGGCAGTTGATAACAGAGGTCAAATAAAAGATGATGTTTTTAGGCTTAGTCTTTCCTTTCGGGCTGTGTATTTTTTTTATGGGTTCAGACTAAGAAAGTCAGCTACGAGCAATTCTGTGTCATCCTGTACCAACCATCAGGAGTCAGCATTACTTCTATCATGCATAAGTAATAATGTGCAAATAAAATGTTTTAAATTGTAGACTGAATTTCAAAGATCTTCACAAAGTAATGTGGGTAGTCTCATAAAATTAAAAAAAAAAAGCAGCATGAAAAGGAAGGCTCTTGAACAAACTGCAGGTTATGATAAATAAGGAGAAAAGTAGCTTACATGTCATAAATTGGCTGAGGAAAAATTCTAAGTAAATCCTAGGGTAAATGAAGATATAGTGGGAGTTTTTGTGATGTACATTTAAGTCTCCACTTGCCAAGTTTCTAAATAGCTGAGTGTAATTTAAACGTATTGTTAAAATAAATACCTTTACCAGACAAAATTTACCATTCTGGTAAATACAGACACTTTTTAGGATACCTCAGTAAGATACTTCTGTGATAGATTCAGGTCCACACTGAAGTCCCAAACTTGCATGCCTCACAAATTTGCAAAATAGTTCTTACTCATATGAGAATTTTTCCAGGTTTTGGGAGATAGCAGTTAGAATAATTATGCCTCTGCTATTACTTAATGCAGGCATATATATTCAAAGAAAAAGCAATTTACCGTGTGTACAGGGGAAATAGCGCCACTTGGATCCCTTTCTCCTGCCATGGTGTCACAGAACCAATAGCCAGCAACTGAGGCTCAGAGATGGCACTTGGATATTGCTTTATAAGGACATATAAATTTGATTTTGCCCTTATAATTGAGTCTCCAGGAATCTCACATCTTCATATGGATCTTACCTGGCTTTAGTACTAGACAATGCAGAAGTCACATGGCTGTTTTCATACCACTTGTGATAAAGCTGGCCATTCTCTGGTCAGACTGTTTTTCCTTATAAGTGAAGACATTTAACATGTCTTTCAAAGACAAAATGCATCTGTAATGCATTGAGAGGTCATGGACCTGCCTCATTGCTCAGTGTGATAACATCCAAAAAAGCTGTAATAGTAGCTTTTGTCCTGGTGTGGCTAACACATGACCAATAAGTTTGTCTCCATCTTTCACACTAACACAGGTCATCTCTCTCATGTCAGCTATCAAACCTTCCGGATGACTGAAAACCCATTCCTATGGTGCTTAAGAGATGTTATATGAAGAAATAAAAAATTTGGCAAGGGTGCTAGGAAATCTATCTGCAAAAAGGTGAAAAAGACTAATGTTGTAAATGTCTACTGACTAGACCATTGTTTTGGGATGTCTGAGAGGTTATATCTGAATCAGGAAAACGCGAATGAACGCTTAGTATTTCGCCGTCACTATGGAGTCTAACAAAACTGTTCACTGAACTCTGCACAACTGGTAAGGAAAGCATTTCAAAATGTCACCCTACATGTGACAGTGATAGAAAACTGGATTCTCAATTAGTTCAACATGTTTTCTAATAAATAAGGTATCTGAGTATTCCCAGTGGAGAAGTACAATTCCAATCCCCCCTATGGTTCATCTCTTCATGAAGTAAAATTTCTTCTAACGAAAGGAAGTATTGTTCATAATTTACTGTGTCTGACACCAGAATTGAAATAATTTAAATTGAGGAATTGGCAGAGACCTTTTAAAACCCAGAATCAACATGAAATGCAGTAAAAAATGAATAACAAAAAATTTATCTCAGTGGCCTTTGAAAGCAGGTTGTTATTTTCAGAAAACTGCATCAATAAAAATGAGAAATTGTGACCACTGCAAGCATTGAAAACATTTGCACACATGCCTTAAATAAAAATCATACAATTATTTAATAACTCAAATTAAATATTAATGGCAAGATGGCAGTATCACAAGAAAGGAATTCACAAAGTTTAACTCTCCAAAACCAGTGCATTACTATTTTATTTCCCTTCGTGGTAAAGCAGTTTATTATGTTGCCTTAGTCAAAATCCCAATCTTTATTATGCAAAGCCAAACAATAAGTATCCTACTAACAGCTTTTGATAGTTTGTATAGAGCAAATTATAGAGCTGCAAAGAATCAAAATGTATCCTATAAATGGTAAAATTATCCAGACTAGACTTTATGAGCTAACACTTCAAAGATATTACACTGATGATTGTCTCAATAGCTTAGAAACAGCTGGTGGAAACCTAAGATTTTCCTAGTATATGTTAACTATTAGTATGAAAAGTGACTTTAAGACTCAAAGTAATTGTGTTTAAAAATAAGCTTTCATAAGTGATGTATGTAGTTTTCCTTTTCTTGGTCCTCTTCACAGAACAGCTTGAAAATATCTTTATCTGGTTGCTATATATATTTTCCTAACTGTTCAGCTCAAGCATTTATTTAGTTCTTATTTGTTAAATAGTTCTCATGTACACCAATTCCTTTTTCTACTCCAGACCTGTACAGTAGATAGATTATTGGTCTATATTCTCACCTTTCCAGCTCCTAAAAGGGTATGTGTTAAAAGCAGTCTGAAGATTCAGTTATAATTTATCATTACCAAATCTATCACAAAGTCAAGCGAAAATAATTTTAACCTTTAGTGAAATTTTTAAAGCAGTGTTTTGCTAAGAGTTTTCCTTCAATATATTCCTTGCTACAGAAACCTGATGAATGAATTAGAGCTTAAATAAGAAGACCTGCTTGTTACCCTGCACTGTACTGCTGTACTGCCCTATGTAGACAGCTCTAATAGATCTTTCATGAGGATCGTTGAGGCATGGTGACTATTGCACCCCGTCAACATCAAAGCTGGGGTTCCGAGGCCCTATGTGGTCTCCTAACACCCTGACAGCTGCTGCACTGTGCCAGGAGCATGGATAGACAAAATCTCTCTTGATAATTGTGGTGATGACATCCTATTGCTTCTGCCACTTTCTGTTTGCCTGAGCTATACGTGATGTGCACTGTTCCAGGGTTTCAGCTCACACATCCTTTCAGCCCTGTGTGTCGAGCTCACTATGTGAGCTTGCTGCGACAGGCATAGCTTGTGACAGAGGGAGAAATGAGGGGAGGAATAAAAGGTGTCAGAATACTCTGCCCGAGCAAATTGTCACATCACAATGCATCAGTGTCAGTGAAGTCACCATGTTCATCACCTTTGGAGAAGTTTGCCAGCCATATATGCACCTAGCAGCAGTGAATGTCATTTACAGCATACAAACAGTATTTTAACACTCTGCAGTATAAATGAATCAGAGATGCAGGTACATATAGTGCGTATTTTCTCCAGTGAAAATACCCCAGACCTTCAATGTTATTGCAGATAGTGAGGCTAGCAATCACCAGGGCAAACTTGGTAGACAAACACCAGTTCTGCTCTCCATGTGTATGATGCCCACCTCCTTTGCAACTTTGTCGACATGTTGGTTAGATGAACATATTTTTCCCACTTCTGCATTAATTGCTCCTAATTTATTTCTGTCATAACTGTTCCTACTTTCAGCCAATTGTTCCATTCAGGTCTTTTTTTTATGGTCTGTGTAGCTTTCCTTAGAAAACTCAAGGGAAATTCAACCTCACCAAAACTGAGGAAATCTGCTTGTCTACTGTTAAAGGAGATTTTTTCAGGCAAATTTCAACGGCCTGTGGGATGTGTTGTGCCTTACAGACCCAACCACCCATCAGTGTGGATACGGATAAGCCAGAATACAATGACTTGTGGTGTACTTGGACTAGGACAGCTTTTAGAAACAACCTATACAAACACAGACCTGGCCTGTCACAGCCACAGAAAAAGAGAGGCCACCTCTGTATTTGCCATAAACACACTGACTTTAATCAGCCTAAAACTCGCAAGCATAAGGTAAAATCCTTTCTAGAAAAGAAAAAGGTACAGGGAACATCTGTTAATTAACTCCCCGACAGATTTCATAAACAAGATTAGTGAACTCAGTTTACTTTCCAGGTGTTCAGTCAGATGCTTATTCTACAGAAGGCAGAATTTTAGAGAAAATGATACAGCTGCAAGCAGAGAAAGAGAGAGGAGGAGAGGGACAAAGACAAGCACACTGCAAGGGCAACACTACTTTCTATCAATTTTACTGGCACCTAGTGAATTTTATTAACTTGTTAAGATTTTTGTTTTGCTTTGTTTATCTTAATTAATTATGTTAGTTTGATGAATGCGAAAGGCAAATGCCACACTTTTTTTTAAAAAATAGTCACTTTCCTCACAACTCAAAAAATAACTTAAATCCAGAATTAAATTAAGAAAACCATAATTGGAGAGGGTCACAGATTCTGCAAGAGTCTGCAAAAATCAGAAATGTCTGCCCATTTGGACTAGCACACTTAGGTCAAGGAAACAGAAACAAATTTACTCATGACACAGGGCACTTAAAACTATGCACAGGAAAAAAAGCAAACAGAATACCACTTGTTTCAACAAAAGGAGAAAATACAGAAAAATGACAGTAGATTTACACTTACTGTTTTTCTAGCGCTCATGGAGAAGCAGACATAAAGATGCACTTCATTCACCACAGAATCATATGTAAAATATCCAATGTTTAAAAAAAGAAAGATAATGCTGATGGGTAAGCAATATGGGAATCACAGGAAAGGAAACTAGAGACTATTTCCAACCATTATTGCAGTTTTCCTAGAGGAGTCAGTATTGTGATATTTGTCCGAGACATCTGCCATAAAGTAGATTGCCAGAAGGTATATATAATCTGCAGGTAGTATTTACACAGTTTCCAGCTAATTATATCACCTTTCCCTCCCCCACTCTGTCTCGTAAATTCAAAGCAAATAATGCAGTAGGGTGGAAAGGAGTGATTTGTAAAGATTTTGTTTCACTCTCTATAGAGAGAGCTGAAAAAAAATAATCTCCAGGAAAAAGATTGACAACAATTATGTCAAAATCTCAGGAGGCAAAAAAATTATAGGAGTCATTTAGACAAAGGATGCTCTATCACAGGTGAAAATATATTGTCAAGTAGCATACACCATTAGTATAATGGGCTAGGAAAAAAGAGAAAATGTGCAATATATGAACAAATAGACATTCAGGCTCAAAATATTTAATAACCAATCAGTAAAAAGCTCTGAGGACCACTTTGAAGCTTTAGTTAAGATTCTCATTAATCTTTAAATATGAGCCATTCTAAAACTAGAAAAATAATGAAAAAAAAAACAACTAAAAAAAACCCAACGTTGGTCCAGGTCAAAAGCTTTTACTCTCAGAAATAGCCAAGGTCAAGAAGTTTCCTTTATCCAGGGAGAGATCCCACATCAAAAATACTGGTAGTAAAACCACCCCAGATAAAAGCCAATTGTCAGAAACAAAGCAGTGACAGGTACAATATACTTTATCAATGAATTGTGGAGCCTCTGTAATTCTTCAAATCATTTGCCAAGTCCCCAGAAAGAATCTCTTAATCAGAACAGAAAAGGAAGTTGGGTTCAGTGCCATAAGCCACAAAGGTCTCCTTTCATGAGCAGTGGGATAGCAGTGTCCTATGGCCACCAAGAAACAATTCCCTGTCACACACGTACTACTATTAAATAAAAAATGAGAGAAATTCACACATTAAGAGAGTGATAATCAATGTAAAGTTTGTCTTTAGTGGGCACAGATGCAGTGTTCTGTTTTTATTCAGTGACAATATTGTCTAGTCTACTGCAGTTTTATGTAACATGTCTAAAACTTAGATGATGACCTGTTCCCCTCAGTATCTCATCTAAAGCCCATCTATCTGCAGAGGCCATATGCAGATGACAGATGGCAAGGCACGGTGACATATCTGTGTTTTAGGTAACCATAGCGTAAAAACCATTCACACCAGCTGTTCACAGTTGGCTGGCTCCACAGTTACCTAAATACGATCTGCAAAACCTAGTTGATGGGTATTTTCTGTTCAGTTGTTCCAGCTAGAGAATTTTTTCACTCTGCTGATCCTTATGTCTAAACTCCATCAAGGTTCTCAGTAAACACAGGGATGCCTAGAGTCCATCTATTCTTTTTTTATGGTGCATCATCTCATAAGAGTGCTAGCACACACACCATGCATGTGTATATGTATACTATATAAAATACATATATACATATATGCACATGCACTTTAGGTGTATTGAAGAATACAATTAAAGAATATGATATAATTTTATTTCATTTGCATGAAAGATGAAAAAACCAGTGTATTATTCATTGCTGTGGTAGAGTTTATACGTATTTGAAAACAGTGGTGTCAATCACCAAATCTAAAGATTCTGTTATTGTGAAGAAGGATTAAGTAAGGAGAAATATTGTGAGTGGACCCTTTTGTGAAAGTGAACTTAAAAATTGACTGAAATCCTGTATTTGAAGGAAGACCAGAACACAGCAGTTCAGCATACTCATCACAATGATGCAGACTTCTCAAAACTTAGTAATACATCAGATAGTCACAGCAAAAGGGAAATTAAAATGCTCAGCAAAAATGCTGTCTCCTTTTGTGTCTTTGCATCACTGAAATAAAGAAATGTTAGTTATCTAGACCATCTTTCT
Source organism: Edolisoma coerulescens (assembly GCA_013397115.1). Lineage (NCBI taxonomy): Eukaryota > Metazoa > Chordata > Aves > Passeriformes > Campephagidae > Edolisoma > Edolisoma coerulescens. The sequence goes on along the minus strand of VWZW01002957.1, from coordinate 3,739,803 downwards.
GTCCTGGATCTGTAACATACAAAGATGTTGGGGGTCTCAAAGCATGCCATCATTTGTGCGTAAGCTGCGAACCTGGACTTCCTTTGCTTCAAAAGGATGGTGTGGGAAGTGGTGGTGCCCCTTAGCTCTGCTCTGTCTGGTCTGGAACAGGGAGAGTGGCACATCTCATTCCTCCCAGATAGAAAGTGTTCTGCAAGTGACAGTAAATATGTTGTATTGTTTACCATCAAAGGACAACTGAGATTTTCTTCCATCTTACTTGTGTTCTAGAAAAATTCTAGAGTATTCCCTCTTAATAAAACCATGACTTGCTGGTTTTATTCATATTCACTTTCCACAATTGGTAAAGGAATTATACAGAACATGAATTGAAAACTCGGGGATTTTCACAGCTGGAAAAGAAACTGGAAATTCCATAGAAGACCTCAATGACTCTGACTAATTTTCAGTTACTTTTTATCTACTTTTAATCCACAAGATTCTTGGCTACAATCAGATTTCCAAGACATTGAGGTAAACACATTAAAAGTTAGTGAAAAGGAACGTTTCTAATATAAAATACCTGAAGTTAAAGGAGCCCATGAAAAGCTGCATCATAGAAATTGAATGCAGACTATTGGACAGAGCGTAATACACAATCAGCATTCTGAATCTGCTTATATTTTCACTCACAGTCACAGCAAATTCAAATACATTGCTGCTTTCTTGTTGAAAAAAAATCCTAGTGTGAAAAGAAATTTTAAAAAGAAAGAACTTCAAGTTCTTTCAACACAAAGAAATTATAAAACTTCTTCCTCAGTTTTCACAGGTGGAATTAATTATTTGGGCTTGTGTTTTGGATATACAAGTCTTTCTTATGTTTGATCAACAAAGAATGAAATTTAACTTTAAACCCTGGGGTTTATTTTTACAATATTTGCACAACTTAAGCTTTTGTCAAATATGCTATTCTTACTCCAAAGCCTTGAAACACAATCTTTCTTGAATTGAATTATCTGACTAGCTGATAATTTATGAATGGTATTCATATTGATAAAATATATGAGAAAATGACTTTACAGTTAATATAAATGTAAAAATCAGCTCATAAATATAACAATATTCTAACTGTATTTTGAGAGCCTTTTAACACATAACAAGAAAAGAAAAGAAAAGAAAAGAAAAGAAAAGAAAAGAAAAGAAAAGAAAAGAAAAGAAAAGAAAAGAAAAGGAAAAGAAAAGAAAAGAAAAGAAAAAAGAAAAGAAAAGAAAAAAGAAAAGAAAAGAATTGCAAGATACTCTCAGGATAACAGTGGTTCAGGTGGCAATCTTGACAGATTTCTGCAGAACACATAAAAATGTAAATAAATCTAGCTTTCCTTTCTCAGTTACTTTAACAAATGTAAGACTTTTGTTTTCTTGAAACAAACGTTAATATGTTTCTTTAGTATTTGGAACAGGGCTGCGAGTCTGGACATGGCTTATGTGGCAGAAATAGGGGAGAGGTACAAGTATATGATAGCTAAAACATCATATGCAAGTACTCTGTTGTTTTTCTCTGTTTTCTCTGAAACTATAAAATAAATAAATATATGGTTTAAAATTGTTATAAGAGCAATCATGATATAAAATAATGCAGTGATAGTTCTTGTCATTGATCATGACTTACTACACTTTCCATTGAGATCTCCAGAATTTACTTGATTTGCCTTGGTGAAAAACAAGTGCATGGTAATAAACTAATAGGCCCGTAGGTCCCACGTATTAGGTGCCATGGGAAACATTCTTTAGGAGTATTTTTTTCAACAGCTCTATTTGTTTTTGAGCTTTTAAATAGGTTCCTATGCAACCAATTAAACTGAGAAGGAACAGATCTGTTGGACTTCCACCTTATATAGCATTCTGCTCAAAATGAACATCTTTAATTATTTTGCAAATTAGGAGAGAGAAACAAAATTAAAATGAGCTGTTGCTTAGATCAATTCTATTTTTGCTTCACGTTGGTCTGCAGCTGGACAGTTCTTAGGTTCCCCTGTGCTCTGGTTCTTCTCCAGTTAGATGTTCTCTCTTGACTGTGGAAGACACATGCTTGGTTGAAAATTACTCTTACATTTAAGAGTTTCCATTCAGACTATGTATTTTGTAACAATGTATTTATATATATATACCGCAGCACTACCAACTAGCAGCCTGATACTACGTTTTTCAAGTGGTGTTGCAACACACACAGCTGCCATAAGATTGTCTCCTTCCATGAGAAAACTACCACTCTGTGATTCATTGCAAAATCAGAAGCGAAGGATTAACATGTGGGAATACAGGAAGGGTGCAACCCACAGCCTTTCCAGATCCCATAATAAAACTCACTTCTGAGGGATGTTATACGTCAGAGAGTTTTATATATTATATATTACATGCACATATAAAATGTATATAGAAAAGTGATACTTGAAAGCAGAAATCAGATGTTAAACTATAAAATAGGTCTGAAAATATTTGTGCTTATGGATCACCATTTTATAAAGGAAAGGGATGTACAGAGAACTTGATACATCATGTTATCTTCCTTGCTCAGGACCAGATTCTTAAAGAAGCCATAAACTGATTCATTTTCCCCATTTCAGACATCTGAAATTTGCATAGCTGAAATGAAAGCCTCTTTTAACCTTCAGTGGAGAGAGAAGCTTTTCAGATAAATCACTTCCCTTTCTTTAAGTGTCTGTGTCTCGTTACTAAGAACAGAGGAATCACAAAAGGAATTACTTATGTTTATACTTTCAGACAATTAAGTTACTGCCAATGTATCCCACAGAGTGACAATTTAGTGCTCTGCTTTGCCATGTTGTCAATCAGCCGATCAATGGCACTTACCAGCATTAGGCTTAAAATTTCTTTCTTCTTAAGTACCAGTTTTACTAACCAGCAGAGGAAAAGATAACTATACTTTCATTCCTGTCTGAATTGTCCTTAAATGAATAGTATTATCCCAAAGGGAATGTAAACCTTAAAAGACATGTTATTACTGCAAAATATCAAACTCAGCACATGCAGCTGGATTTTAAAAGTACAGCAAGCACCTTGTAATTCCTAATCTATTTCTTGACAAGACTAGCAACAGACTGAAGTAATATATGCGCATTGAACAGGAAATAGGTGATTGAAAAAAAGTCTCAGCAAATCAAAGAAATAAATGAATGCTGGAACATAGTTCTGTTAGTGGAGCTTTGAGCCACTTTACTTTTGGATTCAGTGCGAGTACACTCAAAGGCCCAGATGAATTTTTTCCCACTAACAAAATCTTACATTTTTTAAATATAGCTGTTCAAAATTACATCAGCCCCAATGGTACTCTGCAAATAAGGACTTGTGGGAAAGCTGAACTGTTTCTGTTATTTAAAATTGATACCTCTGTTTGCCTTAATCGGTATCTTGCAATAAGAGTTGAAAACCATTGCAATAGTATGTTATTGAATAAAGGGTGAATAAATAACACTTCTTGTTAAATAAAGGGTAAACACAGATTATGCCTAAAGTTTTAGTTGGCAAGATTACTGGTGTTTTCTGAGTAATTATTACAAAAATACCTAAAATTGTTTATTCTGGATGGGAAAAAATTATGACTATGCATTCACTAAAGCTAATCAGTTCATTAGGATCATTGAAAACCACAGAGGAAAGAAAGAGATTTGTTCTTTCCTTGGATTCCATGTCACACTAGAATCCTTGAAATAATTTGGAACTATTAACACTTTAGTTTCTATTTAAACAAGTTGTCCAAATGAAACATCAACACAATCAGCAGGATGAAGTTCTAATAAACCTGGGGAAATTATTAGAACAACACGGCTTATTATATTCTGAGGCATTAAATCTGTCAGCTGGACCCAATTTTATCCCAGAAACATCCTGCCATGTCTGTGAAACTCCAATTGGATCCGTGATCTTGGGGTTTGTTTTCAAGTTTGCTTAGCACATTTGCTTGACCACAACTTCCCACCTATTCCTGACTATAAAATGGTGAGACCACTTTCATTTCATTCTTCAATAGCTATCTACATTACTTCACATAAAAAAAGACCATTACTTTTGAAAAGTTATGTCCTGATTAGGATATAAATTAAACACTGCAAGGACTGTAAAGTCCATTTTCATGTCATTCTAGTGCAGATTAAGTCAGCAATTCCCAAGACTGCAGAAGATATTGATTTTGCAACTTTTCCAACCCAAAAAATTTTCAATGAAAATTAGTATCTTTAGGGATGACATACTAGCCTCTCCAAATTTAATAATATTGTCATGAGTGAGAATGAAATCATGTATTTGTAGTTTGTGAAAAGTTTTGAGGTCAAGCTTGCAAAATATAAGAAATTCTTTCCAATGACATACATGTCTAACTTTTGTTATGGACACTGTTGTTCGCACTAACTGGCCATTTTCTCAGAAAACTGACTGTTACCCTATTATTGAAAATGGTGGTGCTTTTAAACTCTCAGGAAGGCATGAATATTATATTTTTGCCATGATTATGTGAGAGAGTAGTCTTGTTTTTTTCCTGCATGCAGGCCTGAATTTTGAAAGTCACTTGTTTTTCTCAAAAATTATTAATCAAACTAATTTGAAAATATGCCTGAGAAGTTTTATTCTTCATTATATATATTATGCATATACCTGGTTTTATAGCAATATAGGATGGGAAATCTTGTGTCAGAGTCTTCCCTATATCTTAACTACTTTGACTGTTGCCTTATGTCAGATATTTCTCACTGAAATTCTTTAATAATACTAAAAAACCCCCAGGCACCAGTACACGCTGGGGGCCCATCTCCTGGAAAACTGCTCTGCACAGAAGGACCTGGGGGTCCTGGTGGACAAGTGCCCGTGAGTCAGCAATGCCCTTGTGGTTGAAAGAGCCAATGGTATCCTGAGATGCATCAGGAAGAGCTTTGCCAGCAGGTGAAGGGACATGATCCTGCCCCTCTCCTCAGCCTTAGTGAGGCCACATCTGGAGTGCTGTGTCCAGTTCTGGGCTCCTCAGGACAAGAGAGACATGGAGCTCCTGGAGCAGGTCCAGAAGAGGACAACCAAGATGATTAAGGGGCTAGGACCTCTCTCTTATGAGGAAAGACTGAGCTGGGCCTGTTCAGCCACAAGAAGAGACAACTGAAAGGGGACCTCGTCAGTGCCTATGAGTATCTGAAGGGAGGGTGTCAGAGGGTGTTTCCAGGCTCTTCTCTGTAGTGCCAAACAATAGGACAAGAGGCAATGGCAGAAACTGCTGCACAGGAAGTTCCACCTGAATATGGGGAAGAACTTTTTTATTGTGCAGGTGACCATGCACTGGAACAGACTGTCCAGAGAGGTTGTGGAGTCTCCCTTACAGGAGATATTCAAGAAACATCTCGACACAATCCTGTGCCACGTGCTCTAGGGTGATCCTGCCTGAGCAGGGAGGTTAGACCAGAGGACCCACTGTGTTGCCTTCCAACCTGACCCATTCCGTGATTCTGTGACTTTTCATAATAATTGAGTAATTCTGCAATACTTTATGCTTTTCCGAACTGAAGCACTGACACATAACGGTCTATAAGTTTCTGTTCAAACATTATAAAGAAATAAATGTGGGAATAAAACAAAAACTAATTTCAAATTCACTCATTAGGAAGTTAATTTGAAGTACATTTGCTTGTATGCCTTTCAGAATAGTTTTAATATGCTTATTCTATTATTTCTTTGTCCTCTTTTCCTAGGTTCCTATTATTTCTTTACTACTCTTCTACAGAACATTCTGATAGCCTTTGTTATTATGCCAGTATCAGACTCATATATCCAATGTCTATGCCATGCTTGATATTCCATTTTCATCTGTCCAAGTGAGGAGTTTTATTTTTATTTTAGCACAACTTATTAATAAAGAAATTGTAATAGTCTCATGAAACCTCTTTGTCTTCATGCTTTTCATGTATTTTGCTGTGGAACACCTGTTACAATTTGCACCAGCTCTCCATCCATTTCACCTTTTAAAACTGAAGCCTTAACAATGTATTGAAACTTTAGTAAAAGCTAACATAATTGGCTTTCTATAGCTTCATAAAGGACTCTGTTCAGGCAAATCACAGTCAACCAGTGTTTGTAAAGGACTTTTAAATGAAGAATTACCAGGGAGATGGATGGCTTAGCTATCAAGGCTTGATTGTTCCTTAGTTCCAAATAGGCACCTAGATAACTAAAATGTAATTTTGCTTTCCTGAGAAATTAAGAGGTTTTTTCATACCTCTGATATACTTTCAGTCAAAATGCTTATTTTGTGAAGATCACCCTGGTGTTCTGTGGGTCTTCTCTTAGGACTGGCTCTGGCCTGGCCTGCAGAACACCCCTGCTGTGCCTCTGGCCCCACCTGCAGCCTGCCTGTAGGTTGAGAGCCGGATGAAAAGCCATGAAAGGAGGGAGCTGCGCTGTGGGAACCAGGGTCTTAGAAAGCTGAGACAAAACAATCATAGGTATTTCCAAGGTGATTCAAGAAAGAGCTTAAATATTCATGGCATGTGATTCTAAAAATGGGCTCTACATCACAGAAAGCAAAAGTAACCCAAAAGTATTGAATGCATGACAAAAGAAATTACAAAATTACAACTACAGTCTTTCTTAAGGTGACAAGGCATATTCAGGGTATTTATTTACTTTTAAAAAATATTGATAATGAGGAATTTCTGATTCTTCCAGAATACATTTAGAAAGAGGAGTTAATTTAGCTACAAATATACCCTTACAGATACAGTTCTGAACACAGAAAACAAACCTTTACCTAAACAAGTTCTGACATTAACCAACTCTACTATAATAAATTCACTAAGGGAAAGAGTATACTTTCTTAAGAAAACATAAGCTCATTGTTTTTTCTTAACCATACATGACATCCTCCCTTCCAAGACATATTTTTCTACTACAGTGAAAATATCCCATCCAACAGAGATCAAATTTTCCCAAGTTAATACTTGCATGATGAGTAGAAAAATACAAACATATATTTTTCAATAATAATCCAGGCATATGCAAGAATAATGCATCTATTTTCTTTAAAATTAGTTTTGACTAACTTGAGTGTTTTCTCCCTGAATGTACGTCATGATTCCCATTTTTTCCAAACATGGACTATTTTTCTGTCTTGTTAATTCAATATATTTCATTGTAAGTAGTTTGCTTGTGGTGAACTGAAATAATATTGCTCAGGCTTTTAAATATTGCTCTGAGTTGTATTTGGATGGGTAGGAACTTGGACAAAAACTTAGATTCTCTTTTGTGCTAAAACATACCACAACTTCATGGATCAGACTGAGTCATTCAAAGACCATATTTTATTCACACAAAACCATGGAAGTGCTAGCCATATATGTTCACAAGACAAAATGCTTTGTACTGCAAATATTTCAAAAAAAATAAAAACAGTAAATTATTTTAAGTATATTAACTGTCAAAACTCAAGCATTTCCAGAAAGTCACAATTAACAGCTCCAGATATACGTATTTTTTAAATGAGTATAAAATCCATTAAGAGCGCAGCGTTACATCATTTTTTACTAGTTGTCCTCCTTTTTTTCATGCTGCTGTTCATAAGAATGTGACATTCATTTAGTCCCACATACAAAATCCCCAAATAGTCACAATTTGTTGAAAAAGATTCAGGTGCAAAATACACCTTGAAAAGGGAATGTTGACAACCTTGGTCATGCAAGCCTCGGATGTAACCTTTGCCGCAGCTCTTGACAATCATTCTCTCCCTTTGTTCAAAATGGAACTGTGCAGAATGGGAATTTCTTCACCAAGTTTGACCAGGAATTGTATGATGTTCTGATCTTCTGGTACATAAAGTGCCTGTACCATGACACTGATCCAAGTTCTAGTGCATGCTCTGGAGACATCCCCATTTTCTCCAACTGCAACTGGTGGTCAGTATTCTTCTACAGCTTTGGGCATGTTTTACTTCTCTGCAGACAACCACACCCCCATCTGCAGTTCTGAAATACTGCCTTCTGAACTATTTTGTATGAAACAGTAAGTACAGAGAAATGTCCCGAATTTACAAAAATTCTTAAAGGACTTCTGTTCTCTTTAGTGGAATGAAACAATACCTTACCACAGGCTTCTTAAAATATATTATAATATTATTTTCTGATTCTGCATACTCTATTCATGCTAAATGGCTTCCATAACATTCAAAACAGTTTTAGTGCTGCTACAATTTTTCATAAAGTCCATGTACATAGATTGTAAATTTGACATGCTTGGTTTGGTTTAGTTCTTATATACTATGTTGAAATAATAATATGCCCTGTGAAAAATTGAAGAACTTTTATGTCATCTAGCCAAAACCAGTAGAAATAATGGAGAATGAGTGAGGAGAGGCATTGGGAGTCAGGTTTCTATAATAATAGTCATCCATTAATTTCTGCAATAGATGTTAAAAACAAAAAGGAAGTGTGGAAAATCTTCTCTAAAAGCACTATGTGTGTGTATGCTTATTTGAAAGTAAATTCAAAATAGGCCACAAATGCCATTGTGTCTGGACAAAAAGATGGAATTCACAAAGAACTAATTATATGAGTTTTCTTGAGAATCTCCTTCGAAGTATCATTCTTAAATAATGATGGCTTTCAAACTTTAATTCTTCACACTTCTTCCCTTATTGTAAATATTTGACAGACAGAACAGGCTCTCTATGCAGAGCTGGAAAGAGAAGCAACATCTTAAAATTCTTGTCTCTTCTTACAGATCTGTTTACTCAGGAACTTTCCTAGCCTTGATTCAGCCCCTTTTGAGAAATTTGCTCCTCAGATACTTCTGAGAAGTAATAATGCCAAAGGGCAGACTGTGAACTTACCTCTGATCATGATGACAATCTCATTTCATTAGTATCTGTTTGGTGCTGAACTGCAATAGATCTAAGTGCCCAGTCTTTAAGATAATTGCCCTCAGGAGAAGCATCAGGGCAAGGGACAGGACAATAGAACTTCACTGGAATGCTAAAGGACTGCTGCTGTTTTCTTCTGAAGAGATTTAGTGTAGACATTCACAACTGTAGCAGGAAACACATGTTTTTAATGTGTAGGAATCTTGGAATACATTTTTAAACCCATCGATGAATAACTAAAAAGAAGTTCATTTGAAATTATGTTAACATACTGGTTTATCTATATCTCAAACACGAGATATTCTCAAACCTAAATAGTTACTGTCCTTTCTGGAACTCATTCAGTGTAGTACTAACATATTGATCTAATTTAATTTGAATTAAAATATTTTAATTTAATTAATCAAATTATTTTTAATTGAATTAAGTTAATTTTATTTACTTAATTTTTAATTAAATACAATTCATTCTATAATTGAAGGATGAATATATGGAACATTTTCCTTGACTAACAAAATTATCAAGCATTAAAGCTTCCCTTTTGTGGCAATGGCTAAGCATGCTATCTGTGGTGGCAGCCCTTTTCACTGAGGGTAAAAACTACCAGAAACTGTTGCAGAGCCTCAGCATAAAATGTCATTACATGCATGCAGATGCCTGATTATATTATAAACAATAAACATGGGATAGGAGTCAGTGCTGCAGATTTTTCCTTATGCGTATTAATCCTTTCAAACATCCAGTAGATTGAGCAATTTGGATCTGGGGTTGAATTCTTTACGTCATAAGGCTGCTGAGAGCTTCTGAACTGTATAAATGTACAAATGCAATTTGCATGGGAATCACAGTATAGTGGAACATACACAGTAAGCACAGCATGTGTAGGAAGCCTCCTTTACAAAGGCAGAATTTCAAAGACAAAAACATGTGAGAAATTCATCTCATCTAGACTTGACAGGAATATTTTAAGTCACCTAAGGTAACACACTGACAACAATGGTAGAGCTGACCATTGCCTGTATGTCTTCAATATGATAATCTTGTAACAGAAAAAGTATGAAAGAATTCTTATCCCTGTTGCTAATGATGAAGCAGAGAAACAGAAAAAAATACAGAGTTGAAAACTGTGATATTTCCTATCAAAACAATTTTGTTTGGTGCTCAAAGGGCAGAGCAGATCTTCTTACCTTTAAATGGAGGTGGTTTCTCGCTGTAAAACAGTTCTGAATAACAAGATATTTTAGGACAGAGGAAAATTTGAGTAACATCTGTTTCTCTGCTGAATGCAGAAATGCCCACGCAAAGCAGTAACCTGTAGTTTTCCAGGTGGTAGACAACAGTGGTAGAAATGCTGCTTTGGTTTGGGAGGCAGGGGTAAGAAGGCTTGTTGGGGGATTGACAAAGGAAAGACTGAGACATTGTCCTATCTTGTCCTTCAGCTTTTGAGCTTGATCTACTAACTGACTAGAAAACAGAAGTATCAAAATATCAGTGTGTCTCAATTCTGCTGCAGCTGGACAGTTTCCATTGCCGTACTCGCACAGTCGAACGCAGACCTACTCTGGCCATTTTTTCTTCTTATTGATAGACTTATACCTTTCTTCCTTTTTCAAATTGTGCTGGTTTTGGCTGAGGTAAAGTTAACTTTTTTCACAGTAGCTATTACGGGGCTGTGGCTTGGATTTGTGCCGAACACAAAGTTGATAGTATAGATACTTTGTTTTGTATTGCTGAGCAGGCTTACATAGAGCCATGGTCTTTTTTGCTTTTCTTACTGCCAGGGTGGTAAGGAAGTTGGGGGTCTATGGGAAACTGGGAGAAGACACAGCCTTGACACGTAACTACAGCTGACCAAAGGGATATTCCTCACCGTATGACATCATGCTCATAAAGCTATGGGAAGAAGGAAGAAGGGGGGAACATTTGGAGCGATGGCCTTTGTCTTCCCAAATCACAGTTGCATGTGATCGACCCCTACTCTCCTGGAGATGGCCGAGCACCTGCCTGCCCATGGGAAGCAGTGAACTAATTCCTTGTTTTTCTTTGCATGTCTGCACAGCTTTTGTTTTCCCACTGGTGGGGGAGTGGACAAGCCACCAAGTGGCTGAGTGGTGCTTGGCTGCTGGCTGGGGTTAAACCGTGATACCTCTATCCAATTTGCATCACATTTTGCTTGTGGCTCTTTTATACTCAGTATCTTATTCTAGCCCAGTTGTTGATTAGTCAATAAATGCATCCTTGCATAATGCTGCAATTATATATAACTGTTTATACTGGATTTATTTTATGCCATGCTAAATTGAATTAATTATAATTTAGTCCTGGTTTTGGCTGGGATAGGGTTAATTTCTTTTCCTAGTAGCTGGTACAATGCTGTATTTCAGATTTCATGTTGGAATAATGTTGACAACACACTGATAATAGAATCATTTATGTTGGAAAAGACCTTTCAGATCATCAAGTCTGACCATTGTTTCATGCTTTAGTTGTCGCTCAGTATTGCTTACCCTAAGTCAAGGACTTCTCAGTTTTTCATGCTCTGCCAGTGATGAGGTGCACAAGAAGCCAGGAGGGAGCATGGACAGGACAGTTGGCCTGAACTAGGATATTCCATATCACTGAACATTGTGTTCAGTATATGACCTGTGGGGAGTTGACAAGGAGGGGCTGATTACTGCTTGAGGATGCATTGGTCAGCAGGTGGTGAGCAGTTCTATTGTACATTACTGTTTATTTTCTTTCCTTCTGTTTTATTTCTCTATCTCTTTTATACAATCTCCATTTTCATTACAGTAGCAATTATTATTTCAATTAGTAAGCTGTTCTTATTGCAATCCATGGGTTTACCTTTTTCAAGCTCTCCTCATCCCACCAGGGTGGGGTGTGTAAGCAAGTGGCTGTATGATACTTAGTTGCCTGCTAAGGTTAAACCATGGCAAATTTGTTGTCCTTTATCAGACTTGTGAAACAGAAGGTCTGAGGCAAGAGACAACAGTAATTACTGAAAGAACAAATTGATCAATTTAATTCAGAGCAGAAATGAACAAAATATGAGGAATGGGATAACGATTAATAAAAATAGTTAACACAAAAACAATAAATCAGAGATGTATACTTCTCTATTTCTTCACTAAAATGTGAAGGTGAAAACTTGAAATCTGGTAAGAATTTTTTATTTCATATAAGGAAAGGTGGAGATAGCTGGGCCTGTTTAGTCTGGTGAAGAGATTGTTGAGGGGAGATCTTATTAATGCATGCATATTTCTTACAGATAGGTGACAAGAGGATGGGGTCAGACTCTTTTCAGTGTTGCTCTGCAACAGGACCAGGGGCAGTGGACACAAACAGAAACACAGGATGTTCCTTCTGAATACAAGGAAAACACTCTGAGAGTAGGAGATCACTGGAGGAGGTTGCTCACAGAGTTTGTGGAGAGTCTCCTTCCCTGGAGATATTAAAAACCTTTCTGGACACAATCCTGTGCAACCTGTTCCAGGTGAATCTACTTTAGTGAGGGTGAAGGGGGCATGGGAGGTCATGCTAATTCCAGAGATCCCTTCCGACCCCAACTGTTCAGTGATTTGGTAATTCTGTGATTTTATACAGTTAATCTAAAGCATTGAAGTGGCCACAAAATAGCCACAAATATCTTAGAAATTAAAATAATGGAAGATTATCATACTGACATGTTAAGATTGTAGAGTGAAACAAGTCCTTCTCATGTCCTTCAACACAGAAGTTAGTTCCTGATGTTTTCTTCCTTAACCCTTCTCTTGTGCTTCATTTTTACCTAAAAATGTCCACAGATGAATGAGATCAGGTAATCTTCCTCCATTTTCCAACATTCAAGAAAACATTTCTAAAACTTCACTGAGAAGTCCAAGAGAAAAGTTTGCTATTACAAACATGTACCACAGTGCATGAAAGTGACTACTGTAAATACTAAGTCACATTTACTTAAGTGGATTTTTCATAGAATTAGTATTTTACCAGGTGTGTAAATTGGACAAACAGTAAAATAAGGCTTACAGAATTAGTAATGTAATGTGGAAATTTGGGGTTTATTGCAAATTATGATAAATACGTTTATGTTTAAAATTCAAAGTCTTTCTTGTTTTGAAATCTGATAATTCCACTGTGGAAAATTCAATCTGACTTTTGACCTCCTGTATTTTAACTTTAAACTCAATTCGCAATTTATTTCCTTCTAAAAGAAAATTCCTTAAAAAGAAAAAGTGAATCTGACTAGCTCTTTTTATAAAATGCCTGATTTTTTTTAATTCTTAATATAACAAATAAGTCTTTATTAATTCAAATTTAATCTAAATGTGTTTTAGATTAACTCCACACAGAACACTTCTTTTTTTTCTCTCTCTCTCTTTTTATTAATTTAATTTTCCACCTTTAACTTAGTGGAAAAGGAAACTTTTTCACATAACGGTGCAGTCAGCCTCTGCTGGAAGGTTACCTTGTACTTCACTATTCCCCAAATACTCATTTATGATGCCAAGTTTTCTGCCAGCAAGAGTAAATATACTCTAATTTATTTGTACTTGACAATATGCTTCAACTTGATGGTCAGCTAGTTGAGAAGCATAAAGTGTTATGATGAAGAAGTTGAGAACTTTTTTTTCCATTGCTCAGGGAGTTAAAAATTATACATCCGTACATAAATAACAATTTTGCCTTTTAGTTCAGTAAGCTGACATGGTTTGTAACTCATTTGACTTGCAGTATAAATTTCCAGATTACAACAATAAAAAATCTAAAAAAGATTGCTATGATTACAGAAAGGCTTCAGGAAGACAGAAGAAATATAAGTTTTTCCTCTCCTTATGGAATACAGAGGAATGGAAAGGCTTGAAACAAAACAACCAAATGTCAAGCTTTCAGGTTCTGACTTCTTATGTTACATTCCAGAGTTAAAAAAACCCACAAACCAACAAACAAAAAACAAGCCCTGTTAAAGAAACCTTAAATCTTGTCTTAATTTTTTTTTTCCCTTTATACACATAAAGAGCTTTGTCTGGAAGCTGTTAAAGTTCTTCCACAACCATTCACATATTTTGTCCAATATATTTACTTGGATCCAAGATGAAGTGGTTCAATTTTAAAAAGTCAAATATAGTACTTTATTGTAAATCTAACTATTTATTTGATACATGGAAATATTTCATGCTGGTATGATTATCTGTATGTGTTGTGGTTGCATATTTATCACTGCTACCTTATAAAACACTTATTTAATTTAAGCTCCAAATATATAATATATCATAAATACCCTTTCTAATCCAAAAATCCAGTGTAATTTTATGTTGCCAAAGAAATCTTTGTCATTAGAGACATGACTTTTTTTATAGTATCACAATTATTTTGAATTCATCACTGTTTGTTGTACTGAGCAATCTATAATTATCTCCCTAATTAATTTCAAAAGTAATGAGATTTTTTTCCCTCTATGTAATAGAAAAGAAAAAGGCAAGTTTGAAAAACTTACTTATTCAGGGGGATAAAACATCTGGGAAGTATGTAAAGCAACTTGAATTCATTTTACTTATTAGCTCTCCTCGTGGAGTCTGCCATTTTAGAATATATTTATCAGGTATTAATATTGGTTTAGGTGCTGATCCTGTAAACACTGATCTGGATAAAGAATTCCATATTCTGGCTGATAAGGGTAAAAGTTGGGATAAGAAAAACAAGAAAAATAAGAATTATAGAGATTTATAACCAGAAATTTATACTTAGTAATGTGATTCAGCTTACAACTTTTATAAATTATCTAAAAGGTAAGCTAACATAGAAAGGTATGTGTGTTTAGTTATAACAGCCTAAGTGCTGTTTCTTAGTATAGCACTGAGGATAACATAGAAATAAATTCAAGACAGACTGAAAATGTACAGCTGAGGAAGGTCAGTAGATGCAAAAAAGGTGTGGGCCATTTCCCTGCTCAGATGTTGAAGGCACCATTGTGGAATATTGTAAACTGGGAACAAAAAGGTAAAAAGTTGGCTATGATAGAAAGACAGCGATGTCACATCTCCCATATTGTTTCTGCAAAGCAATCAGTCCACTTGAGAGACTCAATTCATAAAAGTTCATGCTGTATATATAAATTTCCTCTATTGTGTGCAAGAAGAAAAAGGTATCTCAGCACGTTTATCAAATACCCACAAAAATCAAAAAAGGGCTCGCCTGTAAGCAGCACAGACTTAAATTATATGGAGAGGATGGAGAGAATGGTGAACCATAAATCCAGGTTTTTGGAAGAGCACTTTCAGATAGATCCTAGAACTTCTCAAAGTTCTCCACTAGCAGTGGTGAATTTGAGTACCTTTCTAAGTAATAGCTTGGTCCTTACAGACTCATCAGAAAAATGAGGATTGAGGTCTGCCCCCTTACAGTGTGTTGCATCTAACTCAGTACTTTAAGCAACAGAAGAGATGGCCCAGGGGCTTGCCAGCTCCATCCATCTCTAACCCAGCTGAACCACAGAGGCACATATCCAAAGAAGAACTTGCCCCCACTTCTCAAATATGGAGTCAATATGAAAGCAGGAGACAGTGAAACCTTGGTGCCCAGGCCTTGTCTCCTTTTCTGCAGCAGAGTCTTCCTCCCTCTTGTCATTCTTCAAGTTGGAACACAAGGATACCTTGAACAAATTTGGAAGAGGGGCCAGATCATCAAAGGGTAAACATCTCTTTCTTCTTCTCCTGCTTGGTTAGCCAGTGTTTGTCTTGATGTCATGTCTGGCAGAGGTGAGAAAAGCCAGCAGCTTGGCAATGGAGATACTAAGAACCAATTCAAGATGCTTTGTGATAGTACCCTGGACTTTATTAAGCTAGATATCCATTACTGGTGAGAGCTTGAAGCATATTTCAGGAAATGCTTGGAGAACTAGGAGTGTTCCAAGAAAATGTTAACTGAGATGCCATTACCTAACCTGGACCCAGACTGACTATGACTGCCAACAAGCTGAGCAATGATGTGAAGCTCCAAAGCCTCACGCTATAGATCTTTGGCAGTTAAACCTTGCTTTCAACAAAATTGGGCTGTTTTGTTAAACTAAATTTGTAAGAAGTATTGCTTTTATTCCTGCTCCCTTGGGAGTAGGTTAGCAATTTACACTGGAACCCACCACAGGAGGTATCATTTACTCAACCACTAAAGAGCTCTGTAGAGTGCAGGGGGTTACGGTGTTGCCTTCTTCTTCCCTAAGCCATTCAGAACCTTAAAACTTATGGAAGACTTTAGACCACACTGATGTAAAGTTCAAAACAGATAACTTGACAGGTTTGGGGGGAAAAAAGTATCTTTTTTTCCATGAAAGAAGTGTGGGCCAGAAGTCTTGGCTTTTGTGGCTGAGAAACATATTTGCATTATCAAAAACTTGTTGTCATTCATATAAACCTCTATTAATTTAAAATTCTATCCCTAGGTTATATCACTTTTCAGTCAAACTCCAACTTCTTTGGGCTATCAGATGTGTCTCACTTGGGGAAGCAGAAGTTTTCAAAACAGTAATCCAGTCTCCAGAGGTGCACAGACCTTCTAAACATTCTTCAACCTAGCTGCAGAGAGGCAATCCAAAAGTGGAACATGGACTTCCAGAGAAAAGCAGTGTGACGGGGTAGGGTCATGGCACACCAGATGCCCTAATAATTAGTAAGAGTTTTAAGTTTTGTTTAGTCAATATTACACCAGGAAGAGTTTAAGGGAATGCTTCGAAAGAGGCATGAACATTGGTAAATTTTTTTTGTTTCCTTTTTATGTAAGAAACTGCCATGGCAAAACTGCAAATGATCTTCTACCCTGCTTAGGAAGCAAAAAATGAAGCAGGCAATTGACTATTTCAGCCATCCCCTAGTAACTTAACTCTTCTTTAATTATACCAGTTGATTTACTTAAAAAAACTCTCAACCTGGGGTCAAGACCAAATTAAATCATCATGTACAAAAATCAAAGGCTCAAAAGTATGACTAGAACAGATGGGACTGAAGGCATTACAGTTTGAGAACAGCCAAAGAGTTTTGGTTTAATAAAAATGAACACTGAATAACACCCAGAAGATTTTACAAGAATTTGAATGAACAGAATTTAGGATATCATTGTGAGTCCACTGAAAGTAAAAAAGTATTTATGATATAAAACAAGACACGGTAGAAATTTTCAGAAACAAGACAAGGGATTAATTGTGTTGCTTTTTTGTTTTTCAATTTGTAGGGTACCTTATAAAAATTCTAAATGAAACTCATAGTGCAGTTTGCATGATGTTTTGTTTTGCCAACGATGTTGTGATTCCATATGTCTTGGCAACTGAATATTTTTCTTTGCCTAGTCCCCTGCCCAACTGTCTCCCTCCTCTTTCCTCCACCCTGAAAAAACAAAATAATTCAATACTGAATGTTTTCTTCTATATAGGGTAATGTAATACAATATGTTCATTGTATTTCAGTAAAATACAACAACCAATTTTCTTCATCCCTGAGGAATCATCCCATCACATGCCATAATCTCAGTCTTGTATTCTCTTCCCATAAGATCCCCTGGGACTTCTGCATGCAGAAACTTGCACCATCATGCATGAAAGACTCTAGGCTGAAACAATCTCCAAGTAGAGTATGGTGTCAACATTCGTAGTACTGTTCCAGGCATAACTGCATCACTGCAATCTGTTAAGGTTCAACAGAGGGTTTCCTGTGGGCTGAAATTTGGCGTGCAATACCTCAATTTATGAGCACATTTTAGCTGACAAGCAGTGATCCTCAAAAGCACTGCATTTGATCTGAAGCCTTAAGAAAAGCTTCTGAAATTATGTGATAGCACTGAGATTGTTGCTGTGTAATTAAAAAAAAGTGTGTTATATCACTGAGTAGAACATGTAGAAATGTAAAATTTCTGAGCTATAGAAATAAGTAATATAGATGTAACAAGATAAAAAATTTTAAGAGTAAGCTAGTTCTTCTTCTTCTTCTTCACAAGTCTGAGTGATTTAGTATTAGTTCGAAAAACATGCAGTGCAGAACATAAGTGATTAATTATTAAATTATAAGTAAATTAGTTAGCATCTCATAATTAAGTCGTTTGAGCTTTAAAAGACCTTAGAAGACAAAACTTTTCAGCCATTTTCACCTTGTTAACTTAAGAGCACAATCTGTATTGCTGTACTATAGATAAAAAATAATAAACATCTGAGTCTGAAGAAAAATATTTGCGTCTCCTGTGTTTTAATCCAAACCCTGAGTAAAAAAACCAGACAAAAAAAAACCCAACAAAAAAAACCAAACCAAAACCAAAACAAAACCAAAAAACATCATTAACATATCTGGTTTACAGATGATACTTAAACAAAACTCAGTAGATTAAACAAAATGTTAGCAAAGTAGATGTTCAGTGTTTCCAAAAATGAAAACTAAAAAATAACGAAGGACATAAACAAATCTTCAGTGTGATTTTGTTTTTCAAAATCTCAGCTTGGATTTGAAGAACTAGGTTCTAGTTTCTTTCTGTTGCCAGGGAAAATCCATGAGGGAGCAAAGTGTATGTCAAAACTTGTTACTTGTTTTGTCCTAAAAAAGGTAGCTCTTACAGAATTTCTGAATTCCCCTCTGCCAAACCCTCTTGATTAGGCATGTCTTTCACTTAGACTACTGTGCAAGGGCATAAAGACTTCTAATCCTTATCTCTGTCCACGTGTTTCTGAAGTCATTATACAAGATTAGACTGAAGTGGATTAGATGCTTTGGAACAGGGCACATGGGGTAAATGGAGCAATATATTTGCAACCTCTTGAGCTAAGCAGGTCTCCTGTGCTCAGCAAATGTCATTTTACTCTCAAAGTAAAAACTGAAAGTTATTTAGTAATAATACTCACATAGCAAGATACCCTTACTACAAACTATGCCTAACTGGCATAATGTAGAAATTATTATGTGAAAAAGCCAGAGTGTTCCCTTTCGCTTCAAACTTGGATATAGTATAATAATCAGTTTGGCAGATTATACTAACCACATTTAAGCCAAAACAATCAATAAGTATGTGCTGTGAGACAGATTTGGTCAATCATGCTTGCCCATCCTGCGCCCTAGATGATTCAGAACAGAGAACTTGTTGAAGCAGGGCAGATCTGATTTCTAGTGTGCACAGCTTGATTTTACTCCCATGGAAACTCAGATATGATAAAGAAGGGAATGGCCATGCACCTCAGTCTTAACTTCTGATGTAATCAGGTCACAGATAAGCCACATGCCCACTTCAGGAACTCAGAGGCACACGTGAGGTCCCACAGTACATCGCACTAATGAGTTGGTTGAAAGATTGATCAGATTTATTTCTTCATTGACATTTCTTTATTTCAGCTTTTGTCATAAGCATACACTCCAAGGGTGCAGGCATTTTGATGTCACAGTTTGCAAAAAAGTTAAAAGCAAATTAAAAAAAAAAAATAGCAGAAACTGAAATGTTATTGCTCATCCTGCCATTTGATTTCTAAATTTATGTAGTCAACCATAAACTTATTTTTTGCTATTAATCTTGGCCATTTGTTCATTTGAAAAATGGAACATATGGTTTGACACATATGGTTATTCCTATATTAATGAAATCAGATACCTTTGCAAGTGAGACATGGTAGGGAAAGGAAATCAGTGTAATGGTGAGGGTGTTTAAGGGAAGTCTTCCGTTCACCCTATTAACTACTACGCTATTATATGTCAGTTGCTTCTACTTACATCCACTCCAGGAAAGGTGCAGCAATTCATTAATAAAGCCATGCTCCAACACTACTGTATGCAAAATGTTTCCTTGTGTGACTCAATCCAGGTGGGAAAAACACGTCTTTTTATACTGAACTGCAAAATAATCAGCTAAAGGTCTTTTCAGTTCTACTGACACAAGTAGCTGTTTATAATATATCAGGATAGAAATGAACAGAAATATTTCAAATTTTTCTTGCAGAAATAATGAAATTTTCATCATTTTGTAAATAGGATATGTTTCGTATTTTTTTTCAGTTACACATCTTTCAAAAACTGAAGGCTTTAGGTGAAGGTCTAAAATTTAGTTTTAAAATCATAAAAATTGAATTAAAAGCTTCTGTATGACCAAAATGTGTTGATTTTATAGACCTGGACCTCTTTGGGTTTTAACTTGCTTTGGAGGACTTTTAGAAATATTTCTTGTTTAATTTCAAACAAGAAAAGACATAAAAACCATGGAAAATTTTGTGAAATGGAAAATCTGCTTCTTGCTCAGTCCAGTCCAATTCTTGTTCATCTAAGTCCTGTTGGTTTTCAAAATGCAAGTTAATTAAGTTTCTTTGTCCCATAAGTGACTTCAGTGACTTCCTATTTTTCTTCAGAATATTCTTCATCTCTGCCACAGCCACCCAGTACTAGCTTTGGGTTTTATTAAGGTTTTCAGCCTCTTCAGAAGTCATACAAGTGGAGCTGTTTCTGTTTGCCAGATGGGGTTATAGCACTAGGCACAAGAAAAAGCAGAATAAGAGGCAATCTGACTCCCGCCCACTTTTTGTACAATCTCAACTACTGAAACCATTTCATTTCTCAGTGACAAGGCAGAGGAGCAAATAACTACCTCGCTTTATTTCCCTATTTGTCACAGACATGCAATGATGTTTTGCAAGAGGGGAAAGAAAAAGTATCTCATGGGAGACAGATAGGCAACAATTAAAATGAATTGAGGAAAGGAAGGAAAACAGAGGAAGAATATACTGTAAGAGAGAAAAGGCTTATGTTAATGGAGCTACCATGAAAAAATTCATGGTTTAAGGTCATGATAGTATGTATACGTGCCATGGTTTAGGAACGGTATTCCCTAATTTAGTGCTCCCCTTGAGTTCCTCTCTTCCCCCAGCCCCTCCAGTGAGAGACAAAAAAGGCAGAGATCCCAAGCTGAGATCTGAACAATTTACTGAAAACAACGAGATAAGAAAATAAACAGTAACAGCAACAGTAACAGTCTTAATAATAAAAGTGCAAAAAGAGGGTGGTTTACGTGCAAAAAATGCTCACCAATGGACTGACCCAGTGCCGCCCGACCCCTGAGATAAAGAACAAAATGGTAGTGGACTCTTCCCTGCACCACCTTTTTCTTCCTGATGGTAATCTGCTCCCGCCACCCCTCTTGGAAGTGAGAATCCCTTACTTCAGTCACTGGTGGTGATGGAAGGGGGTATAGACTAACAAACTAGACATGCTCACATGGCTTCAGACTCCACCTACTCAGCTACAGGGAAAAACAGCACAAGTCTGGTCATTTTGATGTGAACAAAAAGAAACAACAATCTTTAAACTCTGACTTGAAACTGTACTCACAATTTGTTATTCTTTACTCAGTAGAAGTGCTGTGTCGTGTTGAATCCTAGGCTTGTTGTTCACAAGTAAACTGAACACCCTTGACCACAGAGATTTACTAAAGAGTAGAAATATCAACAGATCATTCATTAGATGAAGTGTGAAAAATTCAACAGATACTATGAGATTTTATGTTCCTGAAAAAGTATCTTATGTGAAACAGAACCTATTTTAATATAATTCTGAAATCTGTGTAGTTGAAAACCTTCTCTTGTATACTTTTTATTCTGCAGCCTGTTCAGTCTTGCAACAAATCCCCAAGTAATATTTACTATCATTTGGGGTTTTTATAGCAGATTGAAATGTACAGACCTTAGTAAATTTACTTACCAATATGTAGGAAATGGAGTGTGGGATTATTGTTGGTTACTTCGGGTGTTTTTCTTTACACGGGTAGAACACTTTTGTGGAACGACAGTAAGCCCCAAAGCTAGTGCTGCAGCATGTTGTTAAAAATGTGGGTTTGCTTGCCTTGTTTGTAGGTAGGTTTTTCTGGCTGCTAAATGAGAAACGGATGAAATAATTTTCAGTGTTTATGGCAAGAAAGAAGAAAAATTAGACCTGTTGGATTTTCTACTGTGCATCCATCAATCCTGTGGCGCCATTCCTAAGCAGCTGTTATTAGCCAAGGAAAGGTTTCGTAATGTTCATGTCTACAGTTTGTATCCTGAGGTTTACCACATACTGTAGTGTCATCCTTTACAGACTGAACTGTGCTGAAGTTACAGGAAGGCTTTCATGACTATGCATATTCAGAAGTGGTATGTAACTTAGAGAGCATACTTTATTTAGCTGGGGTTTTTTTCTGTTTTTCAGCTATCTGAATGAATTTTCAAATTAGAATAATAAAAATTTAAGCAGAAGATCAGCTTTTCTGTTTATATACTCTGTTTATTATTTGATCTATTGTTTTAATGTTTCCTTTCCAATTTGTTCACGTTAGTTTTAACTCACCTTCAGGTTAGGCCCAATTACTGACTTACCTGTCCACTTTCTTTAATTTCTAGTTCTTTCTCTAGTTGATGCTTCCTCAGCTCAGTTAATTAATAGCTTTCCCATGACTGCCTCACATACCGCTGCTCTCTTAAAACACAGGCAATTAACTTTCGCAAAATTTGCAAACTTTCCTCTTTCTCTCTGATCTGTAATTCGCCTTTACTGCTATTGTGTCATCTCCATCAACACGACAGGATGTTTGGGGAATACTGTAATCCACTGTAACATCATGTGGTTTACAGAGTGTGAAGCAGAACAAAGGCACATTTTTGTTTGAATTATGAAGAATCCCTGATATAAAATTATAGACTGAAAGGATGAAAAGAGAAAAAATTAGAAAGCTTTCCTCAGATGCTCTCATATTGGATAAAACATCACATAACTAAGCTATCATTAATAAATAAGCAGTTTTATTTGCAAGTTTCAAAATATTGTAAGGCAATTTATCAAATCTTGCAAGTAGTGGAGTCATGACTATTTCAAATGCTACACAAAAACAAAAATTACTTTAATAAGTTTCTTTTGTTATTATTGTCTATGAAAATATTATATTTATTCTTCGGCTACTCATAAAAATATACAAGACTGCCTGCAATAGTTCACCACAGTAATTGGTTCAAATGTAAGAAATTACAGTGACTATCTTCTGTCATAAAACTGTGTTCAATAACAAAACAGGCTAGACAAATCTCAACTTTCCTTAATATTCCATAGAGAATACTACAAAATATATGAAAAAGCACCTTCTAAAGAAAAATGTTTTATCCTGCAATGTAGTCTAGGATGTATTGCACTTCACCATGAATAAAAACCAAGGTTTTGGGAAATCTTTAATGTGCTAAGGAGTAAAGGTCATCTAAAGAAATACAGTTAACTTTTAATCTTTTAGTAAGAATTTGTGCTTCTTTTGGTAAGAATTCAGTGTTCACTAATAGTGAAAAAATTTTATTTTGATAAAATATTTAGCAAAAATAGGCAACGACTAGAAAGGCAACATCTTCTTTTAATATTTAATGTTAAAAAGCTCTTGACAGATACAGAGGTAAAACTTTTAAAAATATTTAACACTTCAAAACCTTTCAGCATCTAGAAAAGAAATTTAGACGACACAGCAGGAGAGTAACTGGAGGTTTCCTTCTATGGCATTTCGTGCTAAAACTGTTCAGTGACTGAAAAATAACTTAGAAAATACCTTTAAAGCCTAAATAGCATGAACAGTATATAAGAAACTATTCATTCCCTATCTCTTCACACCTCCATCTCTGCCTGAAAGAACGTTTTCTTGATGGCAGTCACCATAGTCTTCCTCTGTTCCTTCATTTACCCAGAGTCATTGCTCAGTGTCCCCTTCTCACTCTTCATCCCCCCCTGACCTACCACCACTCAGTATTTCAAGGAGACAGCAGTTTTCAGAGATTATTCTTGAAAAAAGTGCTCCTTTAATGAGATTTTTTTAAACTCAGGAAAGACATTAATGGAGAAGGTCACAGGTGCTGTATGTGAATGCTTGGATGTCAGATCTTTGTGGCCCACAGTCAATCACACTCAGCAGTGAGATGGGAGTGTGACTTTTTAAGTGCTTTTTCATGTAACATTCTGGACATTCATCCTTTAATGTTTCATAAATTGATATCCCACCCCACTTTTTCCAAACTTAGTCATCCCTTAACATTTGAATTTTAAGCTTTTATACAAAACAGAAAGTGTCACCTTTTACCTGTCCAAGGCATTAATACAGTCTGAACTTATCACAACTATCCAAACACTTTTCATAAAAACTCTTCTGATTAATTATTTTTCCCTGAATCCATCATGGTCTGCTGACAAAGGCTTCTGCAATTCAGTGGGCTCTTATTCAAGACCCAATGTCAAGGTGTTCTCCAAAACTATAAGAAAAACACATATAATTCCATTTCTGACTGGTCCAAATCTTGAGCAACCTGAAATAAATTACCCCTGCCTTAGGCAAGAGGTAGGACCAGAAAACTTTTAGAAGTCCCTACCAACCTGTTTAAATTTATGTCTATACATAATGTTAGACACATACATGTTATGTCTATAGATAATACACCATGCTTCAAGCACAGAAGAGAAATAGTTAAGCCACTGATGAGCAAAATTGCTACATAAAAATACAATTCGTTCTTAGAGTAAATTTGTCTGAGAAGCCCACAGCAAGGGGTGCATCAGCAGCCAGAAATGAAAGACATAAAATAAAGAAACTTTATTCCAGTCTCCCAGCAGCTGGTTTAAACTGCTGCTAATTTCATGGTTAACAATGAAGAGATGTACTTTAAAAACAGTTTTACGAAAACACATTTTTTAACCACAGGGTTTGGAGGAATGAACAAAAATGGATTAGTGAGTTTTGGAATATATTTTCTTAGCCCAGTTGAGGATAAATCCTACCCCTTCTCAGAGTCAAAATTCATCAGGTTATGCTGAAGGCTAGCAACATGGAAGAAAGACATAACAGGGTAGTAGCTATCTAAGATGGATGCACTGTTAGACTGCATCTAGCTCAAGGTAAATATTCTGTGAAATATGTCACCAAGAAGGTGTTGTAAAAGTCAGGGGGTAGATTTAAAGATTGCCTTTTATGCAGAGGCATCCAGGATTTTATATTTTGAGGAGTTGGGGGTTTGTCTCCAAAGAGAGGCAGGGACATGTAGCAAAACTAGCAGTAAGCTTTTACTGTCGCATATTTGGCTGTGCACATTTTTTGTTAGAACATTTATGTTGTCAATTGTTTTCATACACATCCATTTAAACTGGAGCCCAGATCAATTTTTTTTTAATATTATCTTTATATTCTCTTCCGAATTTTCAGTGATATAATATTTTAACTGCAAACTCCTCTGACAATACTAGTTTTGTAAGTTACGCCTGATGTGTACCTGATACAGGGTTAAAACAGTGAAAAAAAAATTTGAATTTTTGAAAACTTTAACTGCCTGCTGATCTTGGCTAAAACTGCTGGAAAGTTACAAAGTCTCACCACCAGCAGAGAATACATCTTGCCAGGACAAGATTTCAAATCCTGTGAAAAATGGATCTAAGGATTCCATACACAATGAGATAGATTACAATCAGGTGCAGGAATTCCCTTCTTCACAGGAACCCAAAATGCTTTAAAGACACACCTATCTCACAACATTGCTTGTTTGCTTGTTTGCTTAAAGGAGGATTATAAAGCACTTATATTTTCATCATTTTCCAATGCCAGGCATTTGGTTTACTTTTTGTAGGCTTAGATAGCTACTTTCATTTGGAAGATGTTTGCCAGATACTAATTAGAAGACCTGTGAGCAGATAGTTTTTGTTGCTTATTTATAATGACCATTTTTTCTTCTGTAAAGCTGTATTGTTTTTTTTTCAGTCTCACGAGTGCACTTTTTTTCTCCATAGCTACATGATTTTCCTGTTAATTTCACTGCTCATAATATTTTTGGGCTATCACCCCCATCTCCTTGTTCAGTGTCATACTAGAGTGGGGAAAGGAGTATGCTCATATTACTGATATCTGTCCAGCTCTATGCTTCTACCTACCTTGGTCTCCTGACAATGAACATGTAAAGCATATGAATCCAAACATCAGTGTTGCAATTTGGCGCCTACTGACCTCTGTGGCAAAAATTGTTTCATCTTGCTGAGAGTTTGAGCATTCTTTTATCAAGCTATTATTTTTCTGATAGTTTTTATGAGGTAATTTAACTTTCTACTAAAACCTGTATAAACTGTTTTTATTGGAGAGTCCTCTATTTTTACCTATCACCCACTTCATTCTGGCACTTGTTTTTTGAGTGAGCGACTTCTTTGCTTTAGATACAGTCTTGCATCCAGTGGTTTTCTGTTGAAATGTTCTGGGAGAAAAGGCATGTCAGAATCTGTCCAAAAATGGGATTTCACAATCTGGGTCTCTGACTTTTAGGCAGAGACTTTCACACAAACATCTCTCTGAGTGTCAGAAAGGAGCCCTCTCTAAAAGTCACAAGGCAATACTTCATGAATTTAATTTTATCTTTAGTTTTGCTCAAACTGAACCCAAAGGCATTTCCAGTCACAAATTCATCAAGATGAAAGCAACACAAAAAGCAAAACAGACTGCAGAGACAGTCAACATTTCACCACCTGTTTCCTTTTCACCCAACTTCTTAACACCAAGGAAAGGGAATACAAATCAGCACCCATCAATACATATCAGAACCAGGATTTGTTTCCTGTAAACATGTTTTTAATTTTCTGCTGGTCTGCATCATTATCAGCAGTCAACCTGTCCAACAAATCCAGGGTATAGCTGAACAATCCCCATTTTGTTCTGGTTGGGTCACCCGGGGCTTAATGGCTAATTTCTTCCATTTTCCATATAATTTTTACCACTATTTAATCTATTGAATAAATTTTGTTCTATCTGTTCCTTAGTACAGCGGGATTTAATGGTAATGTGCTGCAAGGTAAACATGTAATTACCGCTAACATTTCCCAACAGAAATGTGTCATCAGTCTGATGCAGCCTTTTAAGTCCCATTGCACAAAACAACTTCTTCCTTTTTAAAGAAGGAAATTATGATGAATTTGGAATGTCATTTTACGTCTATTTTTCTGCTGATTTAACAGTTTCATAGGAAACAGGTTTTCAGATGTGATTTCCCAGGAGCCAAAAGGTATTTTAAAAAATATAACTGTGGTGAAGAACCATGAAGTTCATATTGTTTTATTCTCCTAACCTCATTGTTACAGTTATTAAGACCAGAGGAATGATATCATCTACATAACACAGAAAACATATTTTAACCTAATTCTGAGTTCAGGCCTTCTCTCTGAAAACAGATGGAATGGCTGCACTCACAAATGCAGTCAAGAATGAAGTATGAGAATGAATGCAGTAATTATATAAGAACCCAGGATATCTTGCCATCACAACTATAAACTACAACTCAAAGTTAGAAACTAATGGTTCCTGTCCTTGAAAGTTATGCTTTCTATTCTAAAATCCTAAGATTATCCTTCTTGGGTATTCTGAGAGTACAGTTTCCCCTAACCATCAAACTTAGTAGAGAAAGTACAGGCATAAAAAATGTTTCAAAGAACTGCTGAAGTAGATTGACTCTGTCTACTAGGGATACTGTGATTTGAATCTTAAGACAAATCTTAAGCTTTATACAATTTTTCTTGAAGAACAAAAGTGGTGTATAATTAACTGGGACCTTATTCAAACGTATGAGGGAGGAAAAACCCCAAACAAACAGATTGCTTTGTGAAAACTGGACAGAAGTAAAAAAACTGAAGAATTTCTGCCTCAGTTCCAGTCAAAAGCATAGATTTTATTTTCAGACAGCAAAACATTTCAGCATTCGTTGTACTTTTAGAGAGCTGTTCAGATTGCAATTGACACAGAATATATTGGGAATCACTGTGAAGTATTACTTATCTTCTTTGATGGAAAATAGGAATTAGCCTCAATTTTCACCTCTTCAGTCCTTCTACTTTATCCAAGAAGGAAGGTTATGACAAATGAAGTGACATGCACCAGCTATTCTTTGGTTACATTCTGCAAAAAACCACAGAAATCAGCATATATTTTTTCTACGGCATTCAATTCTTATGAGACAAAATTTGACGTAACCACAAGCTTTTCTTCTCCAATATACATCCTCATGGTATAGCAAATTAGAAGTTCCCTGACTATATGGAGAGAGGGATAATTCATGTACCATCAGATATCTTGTCTCTATCAAATGGCTTCAAGCTAATCATATCAGTCCTATGAATTCTGGAAAAAATATTAAATCCCTTCCTAAATGTTTTACTTTATATTTTTAACTCTTTAGCAATGTTAAAAAAAAGTCACTGTAGTTTTCAGTAATTTATCAGAAAATTTTGTAGATGCTCCTAACAAAACACCCTTCTCTCTTTTGGAAACAAAATTCACACTCATTGCAATTGCAGAGAACATAATTAGAGAACTGTCCACAAGTTCAAAATGCAACTCACATTATATTCCATTTGAAACACTATTACTTCAGTGCTGATTACAGGATTCAGTATATGAATACAAGAATTTGAAATCTGACCACAAGTGCTCTGAGATGATGCATTTTTTAAGCAGAGTTTGTGAAACTAAGCCACATGGTAGAACATTAATTATGCATATCTCTTTTAAAATCTTCTTTCTGCCATAAATAGGAGAACCTAGATAATCCATTACCATTTGTTTGCTATTAGAACATTTTGGTTTTACCATTTAGCTGCTGTGACAATCCAAGAAGCTGACGGAAGTTGCAGTTAGTGTGTGTTACACATTGTTTATTTTGGATAGAACTAGTCAAAAGAATTCATTATTATTTATAATAATGTTACTGAACAGCTAGAAAGCTCAGATCTTGGGTGAGGATCCTAAAATGTTAGATACTACTTACACTTAAAAGAGTAG